>PVJX010019929.1:12825-34189 GCA_004027295.1 Dolichotis patagonum
ATCCTGCAGGGGAGTGGAGAGTGCCCTGGGGATTCTGCTGGCCCTAGTTCTCCAGACCCAGCTTCTGCCTCACAATTAAGGGAGCCAAGAGCCTGCAGGGCAGTGGAGATTGCCTGAGGGGAGTCCTGGTAACCTGGGAAAGTTGGAGACCTACACTCCCTACATTTGAGTTTCTGGGGAGCTACTGGAGATGCTGGACTGGGCCCAGCAGATTTTAGGGCCTCAGTTGACCATACCCAGCATCCTTCTTTCAGTTCAGGAGGAAGAGACTACAAACCAGGACTCTGGGCTCCTTTGGGCTGGCCTGGGGTGAGCTTAAGACCAGCACTTCCAGTGATTGAGTTCATATCCACCCCCATAGGAGAGGGGATTGTGCCACAGGGGTTCTGCCAGCCCCAGTTCTCCATGCCCAGCTTTTGCCTCTCAATTAAGGGAGCTAAGAGCCTACAGGGGAGTGGGATTGCACAAGGGATCCAAGTGCCTGCAGGGGAACTGAGACTGCTCCAGGAGCAGAGGGTGCAGAACGTGATTCACCACATACCCAGAGGAAGCTTTGGAACACCACTCAAACCAAGGAAATAAAGAAAAATGACAAAAGGAAAGAGAAAAAGGCAGGATCAAATCTCCAGTCCATCCCAAAAAAGCCTAAGAGCCAGGAACATAGAAGAAAATAGAAGCCATACACCTGAAATTACAAAAATGATATCAACTGAAATAAAGAAGGAACTAGGGGAAGCTATGGAGAAATTCAAATCAGAAATAATTGCCCAGGTAAAAGAAGAAATGATAAAAGTAGTGAAAGAAACAGTGAACATATCTAGTGAAGACACAGCTAGAAAATTAGAGGAGCAAAGCAAACAAATAGAATCCTTGAATGAACACTATAAGAAAAAAAACCAGAATACATAAAGCAGATTCAAAGAGATATACAGGAAATCAAAAATTCTACTGAAAACTGTCAAAACTACCTCAATGAAAGTGAAGATAGAATTTCAGACAATTTGACAGCTGCAAGATGATGCAAAGAATAATAACATAAGATTAATAGGAATAAATGAAAAAGAAGGGGACAGCACAAAAGATATAAAAAGGATATATACAGAAGTAATAGTTGAAAACTTCCCAAACATGAGAATGGAAACTGACATTTGGATTAGTGAAGCATATATAACTCCAACTAATCATAACCAAAATAAAAGTCCACACAGACATATAATAATCACTATCCCAGAAATCCACCATAAGAACAGAAGACTAAAAGCTGTTAGAGAGAAAAGACAGATCACCTATAAAGGAAAACCTATCAAAATCACAGCAGACTTCGCAAAACAAACAATAAGTCAAGAAGAGCATGGAGTGAAGTCTTTCAGATCCTAAAGGAAAACCACTTCCAACCCAGACTGACATACCCTGCAAAACTGTCCTTCAAAATGGATGGAGAAATAAGATACTTTCATGACAAAGAACAGCTGAAAAACTTCATGAACACCAAACCAACCCTACAAACAAAAATGAAAGACATTCTAGATACGCATAGGATAAAATCACCAAGAAAGGCAGACAAACAGAATGGAAAGCTAAAGATACAAGAGGAGAAAGATAACATGTCAACAATAAACCAATATATTGCAGTTATAACCATTAATGTAAATGGCTTCAACTTACCAATCAAAAGAAACAGACTGGCAGAATGGATCAGGAAACAACATTCAACCATATGCTGTCTACAAGAAACCCATCTAACCCAAAAGAAAACCCACAGACTGAAAGTCAAAGTATTAAAAACAATACTTCATGCAACAGGAAACCAAAAAAAAGGGAGTAGCTATCCTGTTTGCAGACAGTGTGAACTTCAAAACAAGAATGATCCAAACAGATAAAGAAGTTCACTAAATACTAGTGAGGGGAAAATGTAAAGAGTAAGACATAAAAATCTTAAATATATATGCACCAAATTCCAGAGCACCCAGCTATATGAAGCAAATGTTAAGAGAAATGAAAAATCAAATAAGCAATAACACAATTATGAAAAGAGATTTTAACATGCCATTGACACAAAGGGACAGATCAACTACACAGAAAATCAGCCAAGAAATAACAGAACTGAATCACACCTGTGAACAAATGGACTTGATAGATGTATACAGAGTTTTCCATCCAACAACACAGAATATACATTCTTCTCAGCAGTACATGGGACATTCTCCAAAATAGGTAATATACTAGCCCACAGAACATATTTAAGTAAATGCAAATGAATTGAAATTATCCCATGCATGTTATCGGATCATAGTGCCAGAAATTACCAATTATGATAAAAGCAACTGCAAAAACCTCACAAACACATGGAAACTGAGTAATACACTCTTAAGCAATTGATGGGTCATGGAGTAAATTAAAGAAGAAATTAAATAATATCTACAAGCAAATGAAAATACAGACACAATTTACCAGAATTTGTGGGATGCAATGATAGCAGTCCTCAGAGGAAAATTTATTACACTGAGTTCCCACATCAGGAAGACAGAATGAACACAAATAAACAACCTAATGCTACAACTCAAACTTCTAGAAAAAGAAGAGCAAGCCAAACCCAAAGACAAAATAAGGGAGGAAATTATAAAGATTAGAGCAGAAATTAAGGCAATAGAGTCTAAGAAAACAATTCAAAGAATCAATGAATCAGAGAGCTGGTTCTTTGAAAGAATAAATAAAATTGATAAGCCCCTGGCCAACCTTATATAAAAAAGGGAAGAAAAAACTCAAATTCATGCAAAAAGGAATGAAAAAAATGAAATTACTTCAGACTCAGCAGAAATACAGAAGATCATCAACACCTACTTTGAAAACCTCTACTCTCATAAGTTCCATAACACAGAAGAAATACACAGATTCCTAGATACATATGAACTACCGAAGCTGGATCAGGAAGATGTAAAACTGCTGAATAACCCAATTTCTATTACTGAAATTGAAAAAGTAATTAAGTTCTTGCCAACAAAGAAGAGCCCAGGCCCGGACAGATTCACTGTGGAATTCTACAAGAAATAGAAGGAAGACTTAATTCCGACAAGCCTCAAACTCTTCAATGAAATTGAAAGGGAAGCAATTCTTCCTAAATCATTCCTGGAAGCAAATATTACTCTAGTACCCAAACCAGAGAAAGACCCAACTAAAAAAGAGAACTATAGGCCAGTCTCCCTAATGAAGATAGGTGCAAAAATTCTCAATAAAATATTAGCAAACAGGATGCAGCAAATCATCAAGAAGATTGTACACTATGACCAAGTTGGATTCATCCCAAGAATGCAGGGAGGGTTCAACATTTGTAAATCAGTAAATGTAATCCACCATATCAATAGAGCCAAAAGTAAGAACCACATGATCATCACTATAGATGAAGAAAAAGCTTTTGATAAAGTCCAACACTCACTCATGATAAGAACCTTACAGAGAATAGGAATAGATGGTCTTAACCTCAATATGATAAAGGCCACCTATGACAAACCTACAGCCAGCATCATATTAAATGGCCAAAAACTGAAAGCCTTTATCTTAACATCAGGCACCAGACAAGGATATCCCCTATCATCACTCCTATTGAACATAGTCATGGAAATACTAGCCAGAGCAAGTAGACAAGAGAGAGAAATAAAAAGAGTAAAGATAGGAAAAGAATTAAATTATCATTATTTGCAGATGGCATTATAATTTACATAGAAGACCCCCAAAACTCCATTGAAAGAATCCTACATATAATACATAAATTCAGTAATGTAGCTGGATACAAAGTCAATAGTCAAAAATCAATAGCATTCCTATACACTAACCATGTATAACTAACAACAAAATACTGAGCGAGAAATAAGGGAAGCCACATCCTTCACACTAGAATCCAAAAAAATGAAATACTTAGGAATTAATCTCATGAAAGAAGTAAAACAGCTATACAAGGAAAATTATAATACCCTGAAAAAGGACATCGAAGAGGACCTCAGAAAATGGAAACACATCCCTTGTTTATGCATAGGAAGAACAAACATTGTGAAAACTGCCATTCTCCAAAAATTACTATACAGATTCAAAGCAATCCCAATCTAAATACCAGTAACATCCCTCATAGATGTCGAGAAATCCCTCCTAAAATTCATCTGAAACCAGAAGAGACCTAGAATAGCAAAGGCAATTCTAAGCAGCAAAGGCAAGGCAGGAGGCATCACAATCCCTGACTTGAAATTTTACTACAAAGCTACTGTAATAAAATCAACATGGTACTGGAATAAAAACAGGTCTGAAGATCAATGGAATAGATGGAAAGATACAACTACAATCACAAACTCACTCAACCACCTTATCTTTGATGAAGAGTAAAAACATGCTCACTGGAAGAACTACAGTCTCTTTAACAAATGGTGCTGGAAACATTGGCTATCTATATGCAGAAGACTAAAACTAGACCCATGCCTATCACCATGTACTAAACTAAAATCTAAATCGATCAAAGCTCTAAATCTTAAAACAGAAACACTAAATCTGTTGGAAGACAAAGTAGGTAAAAATCTCGAAGATATAGGGGTAGGTCGAGAATTCATGAACAAGAATCAAACCACAGGGGAAATAATTCCCTGAATCAAGAACTGGGACCATATCTTATTAAAGAATTTTTGCATGTCAAAAGACATTTCCAGCAGAGTGAAAAGAAAACCCACAAATTGGGAATCTTAATGGATTGTCCCTCAGACAAAGGCCTTCTGTCTAGAACTTATAAAAATTTAAAAAAATCAGACCCTCAAAATTCAAAGACCCAATCAAAAAATGGGCATCTGAAATGAATATACAGTTTTCAGATGAAGAAATATGAATGGCAAATAAATACATGAAAAAATGTTCATCATCATTAGTCATTAGAGACATGCAAATTAAAAACACACTGAGATTCCATCTCACCCCAGAAAGAATCGTCAGGATAAAAAAAAAGCTATCAACAACAAATGCTGGAGAAGCTGTGGGTAAAAAGGAACTCTTCTGCACTGTTGTTGGGAATGTAGACTGGTGCAACCACTGTGGAGGTCAGTCTGGAGATTCCTCAAAAAGCTGGGTTTGGAAGTCCATTTGACCCAGCTATCCACTGCTAGGAATGTTCCCAGAAGATCTGAAAACATCATACCACAGTGATCTATGTGCACCCATATTTATAGCAGGACAATTTGTAATAGTCAGATCTTGGAAACAACCTAATTGCCCATCAACTGAGGAATGGATGAAAAAGTTGTGGTATTTTCACATAATAGAGTACTACCGATCTATAAAGAATGATCACATTGAACTATTTATAAAAAAATGGACACAACTTGAGGCCATACTCATAAGTGAAATAAACCAAGCTCACATGTGTAAATACCATGTAGTCTCCCTAGTATGAGAGTTGGTAAGAGTATATAAGATTTTTTGGTAATCACGATTGCCCATTTCATTCCTTTGAATCCTTTCAATGTTTTCATTCATCAGTTGCAATGGTTTTAATCTGTTTTGTTTGACTTTATTATGTGTGATGGTATTAACAGCTGTTTTGCAGAAAATGAAACATTATGGCAGCCATTGCTGATTTAATATTGTCTTGCTTAGAAGTCCTACCATGCTTCTACTCTGCTATTACCATCAGTTCTATCATGTTGTGTCTTATTGGGATTTTAATATATGTGATTTTTAAGCAAATATTTTTATTGAAAATGAGATATTATAGTAGCCATTGATCATTCTCTATTATTGGGTTCAGAATGTCTTGTAATTATTTCATTCTTTTGAATGGTTTTATACTATTTTGGTATGTTTGATATTATTGTATTTGAAACTATGCTCAATTATAGTAGAGAAAGAGATATTTTGATAGCTACTGTTAATGTCTGGTTGTCTTATTGTAAAGTGTTGTGTTGCTTACGTTTTTCTGTTCTGATATGCTTTGTTCTGCACACTTTTGTTTTATTCTCTTTAAAATAAAAAAAAGTGGTACTCAAAAAACTGCCTTTCCATATGGTGAAAAAGAAAAATAGACCAATGCCTATCACTATGTACTAAACTAAAGTCAAAATGGATCAAAGATCTAAATATTCAAACAGAAACACTAAGTCTTCTTCTTTTTTTTTTTAATCAGTATGGGGGATTGAACTCAAGACCCGTACTTGCCAGGCAGTCATTTTTGCTGCTGAGCTAAATCCCCAGCCCCACTAAGTCTTCTGGATGACAAATTAGGTAGAAATCTTGAAGACATAAGGTTAAGTAGCGAATTTGTGAACAAAAATCAAACTTCATGGGAAATACTTCCCAGAATCAACAACTGGGATCTCATCTTATTAAAAAGTTTTTTCATGTCAAAAGAAATCTCCAACAGAATGGACAGGAAACCCATGAATTTTGAACAAATCTTAGTCAACTGTGTCTCAGACAAAGGACTTCTGTCTAGAACATACAAAGAATTATAAAATAACATCAGACCCTCAAAATTCAAATACCCAATCCAAAGAAGGGCACGTGAGATGAATACACATTTCTCATTTAAAGAAATACAAATGGCAAATATATATATGAGAAATATTCAGCATCATTTATCATTAGAGAAATGCAAATTAAAACCACACTGAGATTCTATTTCACTCCAGAAAGAATGGCCAGGATAAAGAAAGCTACCAACAATGAATGCAGCCTCTGGAGGGGCTGTGGGGAAAAAGGAATTCTTCTGCACTGTTGGTGGGAGTGTAGACTGGTATATCCACAGGGGTGGTCCATCTAGGTGTTCCTCAAAAACCTGGTAGTGAAGTTCCATTTGACCCAGCTATTCTACTTCTGGGCATATTCCCAGAAGAATTGAAAACATCATATGACAGTGATATATGTGCGCCCATGTTAATAGCAGCACAATGTGCAAGAGCCAGATCTTTGAAACAACCTTAATGCCAATCAACTGAGGAATGGGTAAAAAAGATGTGATACTTTTATACAATGGAGTACTACTCAGCTACAAAGAATGATCACATTGAAATATTTATAAGTAAATGTATACAAGTTGAGACTATACTCATAAGTGAAATAAATCAAATATATATATATATATATAATTTTCCTTTTCTTTTCTTTCTTGTTGACTTCAAATAAGAACTTTTCAAAAGAGAAAAAAATCACTATATTATATAAGTCAAGGGAGAAATTAAGCAAAAAGTGTTAGTTTTAAAGTATACAGGAACCAAATATCAGCACAACCAACTCCACAAAACAAAAACTACTTGATGAAAAGTATTGAGAGAGATCAATGTAATCATGATAGGGAACTACAACTACTCATTGTCAGAAATGAATATTTTAACTAGATAAAAACATCTATGAAAAAATATGAGAGTTAAACTAAACAAAGGAACACATTTAGTTAACAGAATATTTCATTCAACAATAGCTGAATATTCTTTTCAGCAACCCACTAAACTTTCTCCAAAATAGACTATATTTTAGATCATAAAGTTTGTCTCAATATACACAAAAATGAATTATGTTCATGCATCCTATTAGAAAACAACACAATGAAATTAGGCATTGACAGAAAAAAATACAAAAACTACAAAAATACCTAGAAATTATATAACACATCTATTAACAACCAAAGCAAAGAAATCAGGGAAAAATTTAAAGATTTTGAGAATAAAATGACAATGGAAAAATGAAATATCAGAATCTTCGAGACACAATGAGAGCTATACTTACAAGAAAGTTTATAGACACAAATACCTACCTTATAAAACTAGAGTAATGTTAAATAAATAACTTCAAGATTCACTTCAATTTTCTAGAAAAACAAGAACAGTAAAAATCCAAAAATAAAAGGATCAAAGATTAAAAGCATTGAGACTAAGAAAACATACAAAAATCAATTTCTCAAAGACTTGCTATTTAAAAACCTAAATAAAATTGATAAATCCTTAGTCAAACTTACCAAAAAAAAGACAGAGAAAACTCAACATCAATAAAATTAGAAATGAAAAAAGGAAAATTACAACTAACACCACCGAAATCCAGGGATTTTTAAGAACTATTTTGAAAGCCACACCATTTTTTATTTTGGAATACCAGGAATCAAACTCAGGACCTCACACTTTCCAGGCAGGTGTTGTACCAATGAGCTAAATCCCTGGCCTAAAAGCTACATTCTTATAAATTATATAACTTAGAAGAAATGGATAAATTTTCAGACACATAGAACTTACCAAGTAAAGACCAATACCAAGTAAAGAAATCTATATAATGTGATAGATTGATAACTTGTAATAACAGCTGAACTGAATCAGTGTGGTGCTGAGCATGGAAGGCCCACCTGAGAATTGCTGTCAATATAAAAAGGAGAAGTGGAGAGGAAGAGTTCAGTATTGTTGGTTCTCTGTGGTGCTGTTGGTTCTCTTGTTGCAATGGTTTCTCCTGGAGGAGCTTGTCGAGCTTCTTTCCTGATATGAACTTGGCTGTTCTCATCATCACAGGAGTTTGGGACCTTGTTGTTGCTGAGAAGGGCTGTGGTTCACTTTGGGGGAGCTCTGGTCTTTACAACTTCCTGTCTCCAGAAGAGAAGCTCGTGTACTGTTCAAACTTAAGGAGAAATTTGTCACGCTGGCTTCCTGACATGAAGTTCTCATCATTGGAGGAGCTAAGAACCTTGTTTTAACTAAGGATGACTGTGACACTTTTCAGGGGGCCCTTGATCCTTATTTTGAGCATGACTTCCTGGTTCCAGTGCAGAACTCTCAACATACTGGCATAGAACCTTCATCTGTGTGGTGTAGAGTTTCTAGCTTCTATTGCTGACCAAGCCCTCAGCTGAATTCCTTGGGTCTTAGTGTGTGGAAAGATTTCCCACACTCTTTCTTTTGTATTTAACATTTGGGTGACTATTATAAAATAATACTATAAATTATACATGTCCTGTATTTTCTTTTTCTCCTTGTAACCCCTGACTACATCACATAGTAATCAAACTTTTACCAACTAAAAGAACCCTAGGACCAAATAGATTTACCATTGAGTTTTACAGTAAGTTTATAGAACAATACAATACTCTTCAAACTTTTCCACCAGATTGAAAGGGAAGAAACATCTTCAAAATCAGCCTATTAAGCCAGTATTACACTGAAAACAAAATTGTATAATAATTAAAGAAAAAAACAGAACAAAACAACAACAAAAAAACTACAGACCAACATAGTTGAGGAACACAAAAATGAAAGTCTTCAAAGGAGATATTTGCAAACATAGTTCAGCAACTAATTTAATGAATATACATAATGACCATGTCATCTTCTTAGGGATGCAAGGATGGCTCGATACATAAATGAACAAATGTAATAAATCATATAAATAGACTCAAACATAAAATCATATGGTTATCACAATGGATGCAGAAAACACCTTTGACAGAATTCAACATCATTTGAAAAAAACCTGATACAAACAGTTATAGATTGGCCTTATCTCAATAAGATTACAGCTGTGTATGACAGGTCCACAGTCAATAGATCTTACTAACTGAAGAAACACTAAAAGCATTCCTTTGAAAATCACATGAGACAGTGTTGTTTACTTTTACCACTCCTCATCAATATAATAGTCAAATCTTTAGCTACAGAGATTAGATAAGAGAAATAAATTAAAAAGTTATTTAATTTGTTAGTTTTCCCATTACTTGAAAGAATACCTGGCACTCCAAATTGATGTGGGATAGGTTTAATTTCCTCATAGTTTAACTCTGTAATTGGCTGAATTCAATGCAGATGTATTGAGTCAGTAGGAAATGATGAAGCAAAATTGCATAGTTCATTGTGGCCAGGAAGCATAGCACGAAAAGTGTCATAGCAGAAGAAAGGGACCCATACACAAAATACCAGGCCATGCCCACATGACCCATCCAAACACACCTTGAAATAGGCTCCACATTTGACTGGAGTAGCTTCCAGGTCAAATAGAGTTGAAAGTGTATGCTAACACATCACCCCTTTTACCCAAGCACATTTCCTTAAAATATACTTGCTCTCCATAAAAAGGCAATAGTAATTTTACAGTTCTTTCTAATGTAATATGACTATCCTCTGTACAACCAAAAAATACAAATTTGCTTCCCAATATATCAAGAGTTCCAGCATTTTTCAAAAGTCCTACTCTTTTCTAAAACTCAAATGAAATTGTTAGGTTTTAGCATTGTAAAACTCAGAAGCAAATTACATAATACAAAGGAATATGGCACAGGAAAAATATTTGTTTGAATTGAAATTGACGAAATGATTGCAAACCCAGTCCATTAAGACAGCATTACTCTGACAATAACATTGTATAATGGTTAAACATAAAATAAAGATAACTGCAGACAGTATATTTGAGGAATATAGGTATAAAAGTCCTCAAGGAAATACTTGCAAACACAGTTTAGAAGCTAATAATCTTAATAATCCTAATAATCTGTTTGAATTCCAGGGAACATGATGATAAAAATATGGGTTCTAAAGAATTTGGGGAGCCATAACACTGTAGCCTTTCACTGTAGCCCCCACAAGTTCTCTCTATTAGACTGGCTTCATTCGTGGCCTGCAGCATTCCTTCGCAAATAGTCTTGTCATCTCTGACTTACTGGGGCCTCCACCGTCCCTTTGATTTGATTCCTTCAGTTCCATTGACTACTACCCCAGGAATTACTTGCCTGGTCATCCAGGCCTTCCTTTGAAATCTGAATGGAAGATTTTACGGCACTTCAAGTCTTCCATTCTGAATGCTTATAAAACTAACATCATGAAGATGATGCTAATAACATCTGTCAGTGGAAGCAATAACCTGTGCTTTTTAGGCCATGCTGCAGCAGATTTTGTGTACTTAAATTTCTGACCATAGTGAAATGAAAATTGAGCAACCAATTCCCTTGGTAACCCTTGTGAAGCAGGGTTTTAGGGACTCTCTTCTCAAAAGAAATATCAACAATTTTACACATTTGAAATTGAAATGTGTGGGACTTCATTAATTCATATGATGCCTTCAAGGCATTTTCCTTCTTGTCACTGTACAAAAGAACATTTTTTTTTCACCATAATGGCACTGGTCTCTTTAGCACTTCTTTGGCTCCAACTTTATAACTATTTACTATTAGGCTAAAATATCACTTGTAAAAATTTTCTTGTCTGCCTTTTGTTTTTAAGTAGAGCTCTAAATCTAGATAAAAGAAGTCAGTACTACCCAATTGAATGCCTGAATGCTTAGCCATCTTGAAATTTCTTTTGTCTTATTAATTAGTTCACTGACCTTAATCAGAGTCTCCTACCAGATTTCACATTTTCAACATGACAAATTTTCTGCTAAAGTACAACATAAAAGGTCTCTAGTGCAAGCAGCAATGTATTTCTTTTTCACAACTTTTTCACAACTGAAACCTCCTTAGCCTGGTGTTTGCTGTTTTGTTTTCCAAGCTCTGAGTAAAATCATTCATGCAGGGATTCCCTAGCAACCATATGGGAAAACTTTCCAAATTTCTCACATAAACATATTCCAAAGGTTTCTAAATGCAATCAGGTATGGTTATAAAAATTATCACACTCCTAATCTCCATTTTCCATTTTAGTCTGTTTTCCCATTGCTGAACACAATACCCACACTCATAGTATATGCATTTATGTATTTATTTATTATTTTAAAGAGAAAAACAGAAAAAATCTAGAAGCAAAAAAGTAAAAAACAACAACAAAAGGAAAATGATAACAACAAAAACAATGGTGATAGAAGATTTCAAAACAAGATGACAGAAATGTAACAATGGTTGTTATATTGCATATTTTAGTCTCAGAGTTATTGCACCCACTATCAGATGCAAGCATGCAAGATTGATCACAAAATATAATTCCCACTTTAGCAGTTTCTTTCCTTTGTACTATATCTATTGTAACTTTTGGATATTATTTACTCTTTCAGGGTTTTACACCAGCAAGACAATACAGTGTTTACACATGCAAGTCTGATTTATTTCAGTTATAAATATGGTTTCTAGTTGCATCCTTTGACCTATAAAATCTTGAGTTTATTTTTTTATGACTGAGTAGTATTCCATTATATAAAAATACCATATCTTTTTTATTCATTCCTCAGTCCCATGAGCATTTGGGCTGTTTCCAAGATTAAGCTATTACAAATTGTGCTGCTATAAACATGGGTGCAAATATATCTCTGTGGTGTGATGTGCTTCTTCTGGGAAAATACCCAGAAGGGGAATAGCTGAGTTGAATGGAACCTATAATCCTAGTTTTTTGAGGAATCTCCATACTGATTTCCACAGTGGTTGTACCAGTCTACACTAACACCAAAACTAGAAAAGTTTTCCTTTTGCTTCATAACCAAAAAAGCATTTGATATTGGTCAATTTCTTGATATTAGCAATTCTTTCTGGAGAGAGATGATATCTCAGTGTAGTTTCCACTTGCATTTCTCAAATGACCAATGGTGTTGAATATTTTTTCATATATATAAGTTCTGTCATCAACTGAGAATTGTGTACCTAGTTCTTTTACATTTTTTATTAATTTGAAGGTAGTAAAATACAACAGAACAGGATATAATAAAGCCAATTGAGACAGTGTAGTGAAATTGGTACAGAACCTCACAGCAGATTACTGGAATAACAGTAATAGGTACCATAGCATATCTCTATCTTCACAGTGGTTGTTCTTTCAATCAGGTATAGCAAAATCAAAGGAAATATGGAATATTACAGAACTTATCCAAACAGAATATTGAATAGAGCAATACCATTAACCAGGACAAAATAAAACAGTGATAAAAATATTTGCCTTCAAAGAGATGGTAGAAGGAAATCCCCCTTATTTGCTATATTACATATGGTCAACCTCCCAAGAGATGCTCAGATCTCTGGCTCCCACTTGCTAATGGGGGGGGCGGAGACGGGATGTTTGATTCTCAGCCTGCACACCGGTAGACTCACAGATGCTTACCAGGGTGGTGAGCTGGTTGCTAGGTTTCACAGCTCCCTAAGTTCCAACATGGCATGGATCTCAGGAGACACTGCTGGTTCTCACCCTGGGGTGGCTGTGGCTTGCCAGACCACAGCCACTTACCAGGACCACAGGCTGGTTGCTTGGTTTCCCAGCCGAATCATGATTTTTGGCCAGCAATAGAAATACATGTTAGCTAATCTACCAAGTTACTGATTTTTATGGTTTTGTGTTATTCGTCTGGGGGGATAAACATTCCAAGTGTGACCCTTACTAAGAAAATAATATCTGTTTTGCATCATTGACAAGATTTTGCGTAGTGATTGTTTTCAACTGTGAAATGGAAGTTTAAAACATAGTTACTCTACAATGACCTCACTCTCTCATAATCATTATTAAACCAATATATTAAAACTTTTAGATTTGACTACATCAAGAATATTCAAGTCTCAATTTAATAGATCATTCCATAGATTATTTTATTAGTATATTTTATTGATCTGATAATTAGTATACTCGTGCAATAGTTATAAAATTTCAGAAGAAATAAAATCCCTTGCCTTAAATTTTTCTTTATTTTTCAATGTTCTTGACATAATTGCTTAAATATTTTCACTGTATAGTCTTCCCTCTATATATTTTAATAATGAAAAAAATCTGTATTTCTTTTTAAAAAGTCATTGTACTATTATTTTAATTTTACTTCTATTAAATGTTATTCAAAAATATTTTTCTTGTCACATTTTAATTTTTTTCATTAAGATGGCATAAAATATCAAAACAGTAACAAAGAGAAAAATAATACATTTTTCTAGTACTGTTTGTTAAAAGATATGAAGTATAAGATTAGAATTTCTTGAGTTTTCCTATTGAATGGAAAACAAGAATTTTTATGTTTCCTATATTATCATTTAACCCACTGAAAAATTTTAGCATTCATTTTTGAGGCTCTTATTTTCTCTTCCATTTTTATTACATAGTTTATATCTTAAAGAATTACTCATTGTGTATTGTATTCTTGTTTTCAAAGAGGTGCTTCCACAATTATCAATGTCAAAATTGTCATATCTAAAATTTCTAGTTCCTTGAAATGATGGTAAATCCATCCTTTCTTTATAAGTATACAGTTCTTTGTCATTTTGTCATTTTTAATGTGTAAAGATATTTGATTATTTTTTAAGGTTTCATGATCCTTTATCTATATTTTCCATATTAATCTGAGTGTAAAATGAATCTTTGTTAGTGATGTTTTATTTATTTAAGTTACTGATACATTAACAACAATTTTGTGTTTTTTCAAGCTTTCCACCATCTACATGTTTTCTAATTAGAAATATATTTAGGGCAGAGAATTAGCTCGGTAGCTTAAGTGACTGTCTGACAAGCATGAAGTTGTGAGTTTGATCCCTGGTACCAGAGAAGAAAAAAAGAAAAAAAAAAGAAATATATTACAGCGTTACTACTTAGGAAAGTCTTAAACTTAACATTGATGTAAAATACACTCGGTATTTGAAAATTTGCTACTATTACTCTTCACATTTCCATTGCTTTATATAAGAGAAGTGATTTTTCTCTTGCCTTGTAATAATAGAACATTAAAAGTTAAAATCAAACCAAGCAAGGTGTTTCAGCAATGCCCAATTGACATGCCAAATGAGAGATGAGTTAATGATTTGTCATTGTACCTTCCAGTTTTATTGTATTAAAGAAATGAGATTTCTTAAATCTAATAGATTTACATGTTATAAATCAAATCCTTGAAAATATACCTTGATTTATGCTCTAAGTGGCAATCTGCTGTTCTGGAAAACAAAATTTTAAGTAAAAATCCTTATGGAAGTTGATATTAACTGAGAAATAAAAAGATTACATTGTTGCAAAAATGTGCTGCATTTGTTTTCAGTGCATAATAATAACAAAGAGAAATGCTCACCCAGTATGCAACAGCTAGGTATGTGATTGTATTTTGGTGTATTGTGGTATTAAAAGACACATTCTTTAAAAGCACAAAAGTAACATTTATAGACTTACTTCATAGAAATTAAATCCATCTAAATTACAAGGTTTGTACTGAACATCTTAAGATTGCACTGTAATATACAACATCCATTTATGTAAAAGAATATGAATATCAAGGCCTAGGACTCAATATCTCTTAGGCTTTGTACATGTAATGCAATTTAATATTTATACTTTCTAGATCATTGTATTTTACATACTAAATATTTGTCTTTTTGCTATGTTGTTAGCAGGACTCTCCACTATATATGAACCTTAAGTGAAAATAATTTTACCTTAATAGTGTATTTTCTTTATTGAAATTGATTTTAGTGATTATTCTGTCTCAATTTACTGTATCACATCTGTTAATATGTCATATTTATAATGTATGACAATTTTTTAAGCTAACAAAACACAGATTTGAAATGTGCCCAAGCAATCATGTCTATTAGAATTCTTTGGCATTATTGGATTTTTAGTAATGCAAGAGCTAGATGCATAAAAAACAGGGCTAAGACCAGGAAATATTGTTAATTTTATTCCAAATATTCAGAATTATTTATTTTCCATTCTTAATTAGAAACAAATGCCAAATTTTGTATGAGACAATATTTTAATCCCCTTTGTAATAGGACATAACTCATCTAGACTTATAAGAACTATATGTGAATCAGTATTTTAGCTAATGCTGCAGATGAGTGATAAGTTGACTCCATTTTATGAGTCTGCCATTATTAGTTTCAGAAGAGCTTTATTTTTCACAGATAATGAAGGTGAAAAGAATGTTATCCTTCCTTTTTTTCTTTCATTGCTCTATACTGCATGTTGGTGAAATATCTGGAAGTACAGCAGCCATCCTGAGACCAATAGGTAGATAATCATTGCATATATCTTCCTGGTATAAGGTGGATAATATCATAATTTTGTAGACCTTCTTCATATAGATATCAAGATAATAGCTTGTTAGTAGCTAGGCTGTACCAGAATTTATCATTTTTACCAATTAAACTACTTTAATCATGATATCATACATGGTATAAAATGTTTTCCTCATATGAAAATATTGCTATTGTAAGTGGTCATAACCATCACCCTAAACCAGTATCAAAGGAATGGGCCCTAAATGAAGTTGATAGCAACTCTTCAGACAGTATATCAAGAAGGTAGACTCCTGAAATAAAATTCACAAACCACCTACATCTAGAAGACATAAGGAGTAACAGACACTGCTTAAGAAAACTTCCCCACCAGGAATAAGGCCAACATAAGAAATCTACAAGCATCAGCATAGAAAAAAATAGAAATTGACAAAACAAAGAACCAAAACTAATCCCAAATGCCCAGTGCACCAAGGACAAATTCAGAGCAAAAAGACATAGTGGAAATAGGATGCCAAAAATGGAATTCTCTGAAATGATAGTAGCAGAAATATAAAAACAAATGGAAGAGAACAGAGAAGCAATAATCTGTCAGGTGCAAAAAGAAAATACTATCCAAATATAGGGCATTAAAGCTAATGGAGATATAAAAATAGAGGCACTCAGGAGTATGATAGAAACCATGAATGCCAAACAAAGACAAGAAATGGAATAAATAAAGAAGATCCAAACAGAAAAGGAGATTAGAAACTCTATTGAAAGTATACACAGCAGACTGAATGAATGTAAGGTAGACTAGCAGATCTAGAAGACAAGAATGACAAGAAAGGAATATCTTAAAAATTGCAAGACACCATGAAAAATCCATTCAAAAGAAACACGATGAAGAAAAGAAGAACAGTATAAGAAAGATTAGAGTCAATGAGAAAGCTAGAAACTGTGCAAAACCATTTAGAACCTCTTCAGAGAAATAATGGCAGAAAATTTTCCAAATGTATCCCAATAGATAAAGAATTTGACATACAAGTAAATGAAGCATATACAACTCCAAGTACTCATGACCAAAATAAATCTACACAAATGCATATAATATCTAAGTTTTCATATATTCAACACAAGAATAAAATATTAAAAACAGCTAGAGAAAAGAAATATATCACCTATAAGGGAATGTCAATCAGAAACACAGCAGACTTCTCAACACAATCCTTTGTGTCAACGAGAGCTTGTAATAAGGTATTTCAAGCCCTAAAGGGAGACAATCTTCAACCCGGATTGATGTACCCCATAAAACTAACTTTCAATATTGTTAGAGAAATAAAATACTTCCATGACAAAGAACAATTGAAGAAAACTATACCACTAAAGCAGCTCTATGGAATGCTCTGAAGGACATATTAGAATGAGGTAATGGAAACCACAAACACATGGACACCAATTGAAACAAACCACGAGAATGGGCAAACAATTAAAAAGAGGTGAAATACAGGGAACAAGCAACAGGGAATCAACATGAAAAGAAAAGTCAATACATATCAGTTATTGTCATCAATGTAAGTGTTCTTAACTCACCCAGTAAAAGAAACAGATTGGCAGAATGCATCAAGAACCAGTGTCCCAAATATGATGCATTCAAGGAATACACTTAACCTCCCTCCCTCCCAAAATATCACAGATATTTAAAGGATTTACAACAATTTTCCATGTCACCAGAATCCAGAGAAAAGCAGGAATAGCTATTTTATTTGCACCCAATGCAAACTTTAACCCAAAACTGATCAAAAGATATGAAGAACAACATTACATACTTGTTAAGTGAAAACTCCAAGAAGAGTCAACAATCATAAATACTATGCACCAAACATAGGCTCACACCACGATGTAAAGCAAATATGAACAGATATGAAAAATCAGATGAGAACTAACACGATTGAATTGGGGAATATTAACACCACACTCTCACAAATACATAGATCAACCAGAGGAAAAAAATCCACAAAGATTAAATGAAGCCTGTGAACAAATGGACTTGGTAGAGGTTTACAGAGTGTTCCACCTCAAAACATCACAACACACATTCTTCTCAGCTGCACGTGGAATGTTTTCCCAAATAGACTACATGTTAGCTATCAAAATATATTTAAGTAAATGTGGAAAATTTGAAATTATTCGATTATACAGCTGGACTATAGCACAATGAAACTGGAAGTCAACAATAAAGGAACTCATAAAAGCTATATAAACATGGAAATTAAACAACACTCTACTGAACAATCAATAGGTCATAGAGGAAAATAAAGATGAAATTAAAGTGTATGTATAGTTAAATGAAAATGCTGATGCAATTAAATGAAACCCATGGAATGCAATGAAAGTAGTTCTAAAAGAGGAATTTACAGGGATGAAGTCACAGATCAGGAAAAAAGAATGAGCCAAACAAACAACTTAATATTGAACATCATAGTTCTAGAAAAAGAAGAAAAAATGAAGCTCAAAACTTGTATGAGGAAAGAAATTATGAAGATAAGAGTAGAAATTAATGCAGTAGAGACTAAGAAAACAATACTAAGAATCAATTAATTGAAAATTTTTTTCTATGAGACAATAAATAAAAATTTTTAAAAAATTTATTTAAAGAGGATAAACAAAAAAGAAAACAACCAAACAAAACAGAAAAAGGGTAGGAACAATAAAGAATTCCAAAAGCAAAAAATAAAAGAACAACAAGAACAACAACAAAACAAAAACAAAAACACTAAGAAATCCCCACTTGATAAGTTACATACTGTCATCATTGGAAATAGTTGTTCAAGTTACAAAATTAAAGCATACAAAGTAGGCATTCAAACAGTGAGACTGTTAACAGTTCTGCTCAACAACCTAACAAAAACAATAATATGGTCATCTATCTTACACACTTAAAGATACATGCAATTATATCCTTTAGAGCACTTTCTTTTCCCCTCTTTATTTTCTTTTTATATATTTTTTTAAATTTTATTTTAAAGGGGGTAAAATTAAACACAGCAAAGCAGAACAGAACAGGACATAAGAAAACATAAATTTCAAAGCTAGACAACCAGAGATCTTCACTATCTGTCATATTGTCTCTTGTTTTCTTCCAAATGGTTATCCATATCTTTGCATATGGGGAGCTCATGCTAAATAACATAGCCAATCTTTTCACGAAATGTGTAGTTAACTGGCTCCCACTTGCTAAGGGGTGGGGCACAGGACAGGGGACATGATGACATGAGATGTTTGCTTCTCAGCCTACATGCCAGCAAGGCCACAGCCACTCCCCAGAGAGGGGAGGAGCTCCTTGTTCTCCTGGCACACTGAGTCAACCACATGGTGTAGGTCCTGACACACCAGGTCTCTGTCTTTAGGGTGGCCAAAAGTCTGCCACACTCACAGCTGCCCCCTGAGAGGGGAGGAGCTCCTTGTTCTCCTGGCACCCTGTGTCAACCACATGGTACAGGTCCCGAGACACCAGGGTCTCTCTCCTGCAGGCCCCTGAAAGTCTGCCATACTCGCTACTTCTTTCTGATGAATTGACCATTACATTTCCAAAGTTCTGAAATGGCCAACAGACCACAGAAAGAATTCTCTTTAGGCTCCTATTTGAAACCAGCAGCTACAGCAATCTGCTGGCCTTGCTTCAGGTCCAGAATAAATAAAATTGATAAAACATCCGTCAACTTCATCAAAAGACGAAAGAAAAAACCCAAATTCAAGCCAACAAAAAAGGAAAGGGGGGACCCATCAATAACAAATGCTGGAGAGGCTGGGGAGAAAAAGGAACACTTCTGCACTGTTGGTGGGAGTGTGTACTGGTGCAACCACTGTGGAAATCAGTATGGAGGCTCCTCAAAAGGTTGGGATTGGAGGCCCCGTTGGGCCCAGCTATTCCACTTCTGGGCATATTCCCAGAAGAATTGAAAACATCATATCACAGTGATATATGTACACCGATGTTAATAACAGCACAATTTTTAATACTAAATCATGGAAGCAACACAAGTGCCCATCAAATCTGGAATGGATAAAAAAGATGTAGTGTTTCTATACAATGGAATACTACTCAGCTACAAAGAAAGACCACATTGAGGCTTTTATAGGTAAATGGATGAGACGTGAGACCATACTGGTAAGTGAAATACATCAAACTCACATGTGTAAATACCACATTGTCTCCCTAGTGCAAGAACCTGAAAAAGTAAATAAGATGCAAAATTTTCAATAACTATTAGGAAAGGGTAAGAATCTGCTCAAAGAGAAAAAAAATAACTCAGGGAAAAAGAGAAAAGAAGGAAGAGAAAGAAAATAAGATTTAAATTTATATATATACCCTTAAGATTATTAAGATGATTGTACTACTAATTCTATTAGTTCTTGGAAAAAAACAGATAACATCCATAGGATTTGATCAATTTTTCATTACTATATCTGGTAATTAAAACAAGTCTCATGAAGATAACATGCAAAACAGTAAAATTTTAGCTTCTTACCACCTTGTTTTAGTATGTGTGATAGTATGAACAACTACACCAAAGGAAAAAAAATCATGGTAGCCATTGATGATTTTCTATCATTTTTATTTGAAACCCTATAATACTTTTATTATTCATTTTGATTGGTTTTATTCTGTTTTCAATTATTTGATTTCAATATGTATGAGGATAAAGACAGCTATTTTGAAGAAAACAAGAGACATTATGGTAGCCATTACTGATTTCCTAGTGTCTGGTCTTGAAAGCCCTTAATGCTTATTCTTGTGTTTTGATTGCTTTTATGCTATTTTGAAGTGTATTAACTTATTGTGT
This sequence comes from Dolichotis patagonum, assembly GCA_004027295.1. Classification (NCBI taxonomy): domain Eukaryota; kingdom Metazoa; phylum Chordata; class Mammalia; order Rodentia; family Caviidae; genus Dolichotis; species Dolichotis patagonum. Next base: position 33,541 of record PVJX010019929.1, read on the forward strand.
GTGAAGGTGTTGACAACTGTTTAGAAGAAAAAAGAGACATTATGGTAGCCACTGTTGATTTTCTACTATCTTTTTCTGAAATCTTCTGTTATTTGCATTGTTTTAGTCTGTTCTGCTGTGTTCTGTTATTCTTTTTAAAAAGCTGGGTATGGAAGTCCCATTTGACCCAGCTATTCTGCTTCTAGGTATATTCCCAGAAGAACTGAAAACATCATACTACAGTAATATATGTGCACCCATGTTTATAGCAGCACAATTTGTAATAGCAAGATCTTGGAAACAACCTAAGTGTCCATCAACTGAGGAATGGATAAAAACATGGCATTTTTATACAATGGAGTACTACTCAGCTATAAAGCATGATCACATCAAGATATTTATAAATAAATGGACACGACTTGAGACCATTCTCTTAAGTGAAATAAACGAAACTCACAAGGGTAAATACCATATAGTCTCCCTAATATGAGATTTGATAAGAGTATATAAGACTTTATGGTAAGCATGAGGCCCCATCTTATAGCTTCGAAGTCTTTCAAAGTTTTAAATCATCAGTTGGAATGGTGTTATCCTGTTTTGTTTGACTATGTCATACGTGATGATATGAATAGCTGTTTTGAAGAAAACAAAACATTATGACAGCTATTGC
>PVJX010019930.1:0-34093 GCA_004027295.1 Dolichotis patagonum
ACCAATTCAGCTGGACTGCAGGAACCTGGTGTAAGCAGAGAGGATCACAGCATAAAGGTTTCCCAACAAAGTGCTTACAAACACAGGTGCTTACAAACACTTGGTCAGTGTTCTGCTGCCGCCTTTTTTTTTTTCTTTTTGGTACCAGGGATTGAACTCAGGACCTCGTGTTTGCCAGGCAGGCGCTTAACCCGATGAGCTAAATCCCCGGCCCCATTGGCCAGTGTTCTGTATTCTTTTCTCCGTAAAAGAAAGCTGACACTCTATGGCTGGGCTTAACCTGGGTGGGCAGGCAGCGAGGGTGGTGGTTGCTGCTCATAATGTCCTATGCAGGAGTCTTAGGGACTGCAGAGTGATTCTCTAGATAAGACACTTCCCACACAAGCTCAAATTGACTGGGTTTTGGTAAACTACTTTGAGGGGAGGCAGTCTGGACATAAGTGCATGTGAGACATTTTTAGCAAACTCCTTGCATTAAAATCTGAATTTACAACCAAGCTGCATTTGAGAGATGAGGTAGTTTGCTTGACTTTACAGACCATTTCATTATTCTCTTAACTTTCAAATCGTTAGGCTATGTGTCCCATTCCCACTGAGAAATCAGACTCAGGTCATAAAAACTTAGTTTACCCTCAACTGCCACTGACTACATTAAGTCAGTGAAGAGCTTCAATCAGCCATGCTTCAGGTGCACTGTCCATGAAGGTCTCAGAACCTTCCTTTGGCTCCTTATGACAACCACTCTGCTGATGCTTAGCCATCTTGCAAAGAAGGAAACCAATACAATGTTGGAAGAGGGCTGCTTTAGCCTCACATACCAGGGACCTTCCAACAGGAGGAAAGGATACAGATTTCAAAGAAATACAGGCCTGTACTTGGCCCTACTTGGCCAGACCAAGTCCAGTTGAGTCACTTTCCTGTTTTAGCATTAGTTTCCTTATTTACAAAATGGGCTAACAGTCCCGCATATGATTGTTCTGAGGGGTCCTGAGGATTAAGTAGAAAACTATGCCAAACTGATGAAACACAGGACCTGATTTATAAGGTTAGTGACTCAAAAACTGGATCCAATGCTTCCAAGTAATCCCTCACCCCATTTCCTGCCCAGATCCGCAAGTCACAATTACACCAACTTCTGTGTTCAAATGTTGCTTTATCTTTCAGCATGAAAGATCTTCACAGTATCAAAAGAACTGAAAAAAAAAATAATAAAACTGAACACAAAGCAGTGTTGGGCCAGCAGTACCATCAGCCCCTGGCCCATAGGCCAGCCCAGTCCCCAGACTCTTGAGTATGGAGGCTGTGTAGCACCAGGAAACAGCTCAGCAGAGGCTTTGAAGGAACCCTGCATAGTGTGGCATCCATTCAGCTTTTGGTTGGTCCAGGATGGAAGGAGCAGCAAGGGTTAGGGCAGGTGGTCAGGGCACATGGAAGGAGAACTTGAAGACCTTCAGCTGGCAGTCGGGGCCTCAGGATGCCCTGAAGAAGCTTGACCTAAAGAAGATTGAGAAAGGACCAGAGTAGGATCACTGTGAGCAATGGCTTGTGCTCTACCTTCCCAATGCCAACTTTTGGTTCCTAGGGAGGCAGAAACAGCTGGCTCATATTTTTGTTCCTTGGGCTGAAAATGCTGAAGAGACTTCCTGGATGACTTCTAACACAGAAGATTAAAACCCTGTTGGGGGACAGAACCCAGTTCTGGGATTCTGGCAACATATAAGACTATCTTTGAGGTGCCTAGGTCCCCTGCTGCAGCACATCCTTCCAGGCCAGGTCTAAATGGCTGCTGACATCTGTTCTCCCACTAGCAAGTACTGGAGGAGGCCACCCCTGCACTCAGACTCCAAGGACATAGCCTGGGCTGGGCCCTCAGTGCATGCTAGGATTGCTTTCTCACACACTGGGGCTCTCAGCCCACCAAAGGATGGTGAAGAGAACCTTCATTGGGTGTGTGTGTGTGTGTGTGTGTGTGTGTCTCCATGTGTCTGCTATCTTAGGAAACACATGGGCAAGCAGGGAGAGGATGGCTGGATTGATTTCCTGAATGACAAGTGGAACTGGAGATGTGACCCTTTTACTTACAGTAGGAACAACAGATAAAGTGCTTGGTTCCTGTGGAGGTGGAGGAGGGCACCTTAGGGCAGCTTAGCCCTGGCAGATACTCCTGGGGAGTGGACCCCTTGGTTTGGCAAATGACTAGGAAGCCCAGCTTCCTCAGAGCAGAGGGCTGAGAGGGAGTCTGAAGAACATCCTGATGTGGACCTTGAGAGCTTGTTTGGAGATTCTAACAGGGGAGCGCGGCTACTCATACACCCTCGACCGAGGAACGGTCCTCCTCTATCAGGGGTGGTCCTCCTCTTCGAACGAGCGCGCAGCTTTGGGAGGGTTGCACATGGATCATTGAAGGAGGAAGGGGACACCCGCCTAGCCAGCCAGATCAGCTGAATCAACCCTGGCGATCAATGGGGTAACAGATGTCACAGCCAGATCGCCCTCACATCCGACATCCTGATTCGGGACAGGCCCTAGATACCATGCCACAGGGAGCCCCAGCCTTAAAGGGTGCTTCAGGCTCTTTGGGCTGTCCCGGAGAGCTGAGGGTGTAGGAAATGCATTGCTTTTTAGCCAAGAAAGGTGCCCTGGCAATGGAAACAGGAGAGTGGAGACAAGTGAAGACCTCAGGGGCATGTTCCCCTAAGGCCAGCCCAACTGCCCCAGCCTCCTATGGCCTTGAGGGAAGCCATGGGGTTGTTAGCCAGGAAAAGCCTGGATCCAGGGACACAAGACAGGGTTGAGACATGGAACTGTATAATCACAAAGCCCTAAACTTAGCACCAAGGACACTTGCTATCCGCCCTTCTCTTTTGCAGTAAGGTTCCCGGCCCAGTGCTTTCTCTAGTTTTCTGTACTTAGTTCAAGAGTATCATCCAATGTGTTAATATTTCAGACAAAAGGACCAATGCAAAGGCCAGAGCTCTCCAGGATCAGGTTTCTTCTTCCTGGAGGCAGCATGGCTACCAATTTTCTCAAGGGATTTGTTCTGTTTGGGGGGAAGCATCCACCAACTCCTTCGTGATTTTTTTTTTTTGAGATAAGGTCTCACTATATACTTTAGACTGGGCTTGAATTCATCACAATCCTCCTGCCTCAGCCTCCCAAGCATGTTTGTTTATTTATTTATGGTACCAGGAATTGAACTCACCACTTTGCACTTGCCAGGCAAGCGCTGTGCCACTAAGCTATATCCCTGGCACTCCATGTTTATAGGAGCCTTAGGGGTCTAGCTCATCTACCCTCTCACTACTTCTTGGGCTGGCTACTTCTCACTTTGTTTCAACTGCAAGGCACCCTGCACAGAGGAACCAGGCTAAGTGAACAAGATGTAAGCCCCAGCATGATCATGTGAGGGATGGGGGAAGCTCTATGGGCATGGGGTCTACTGCAACATGGGTACTGTAAGAGCCCGAGAAAAGGTTGAGCCCTCATGCTGATAGTCCAGGGATGGGAGCCCAGGAAAAGCCACTCAGGAACATGGGCATCAGGACTCAGGGCCTGGCAGAGAGGAATGGCTGAAAGACAAAGACCTAGGATGAGTGACTCAGAAAAAGAGATGGGGCTCAGACCTTCAGACACTGGAACTTGCTGTGGGGTGCTGTAGAGGTAAGGCAGCAGGGCTGCCAAGATCAACGTTCGACTCCTTTGTTTGAGAGCAGAGAATGATCTTACAGGACGCAGGTGGCAAAGCACATGGGGTGGGTTCAGGTAACACCTGGGGTCTCTACCTTACTGAGCTGTGCTGGGAGTGGTTTTCTTGAGGCTGAAGTTGGCCCAGTTCACAGCAACTTTCTGACGAGTTTGCTTTGCAGAATCCAAACAGAACCTGTTGATTTTAAAAGACACAGGAGAAGCACAATTAGATTCTTTCCCTTCTTGAGTGCACTCTTCATCTGGACATTGTCCTGCTAAGAAACCAGCTGGTGCTGGGTGTGGTGGTGCACACCTGTAATCCCAGTGGCTTAGGAGGCTATGACAGGAGGATAGCAAGTATGAGTCCCTACTGGGCAACTTTGCAAAACCCTGTCTCAGAAATAAAAAGGACTAGGGATAGCTCAGTGTGAAGGCCCTGAGTTCAATTCCCAGCACAGAAAACACGCCCCACCCCCCCAAACACTGATTGAACAGCTTCTATGGTTCCCAGGTGAAAAAGTTTGACAGGTATGGGAGTTCTGGTAGTCTGGGAACCACTGCCCATGAGGCCAAGAGACAAGACAGTGAGACCGCCCTGAAATGCAAGTTCCCCGCTCACCTTGTTCCACTGTCTAGCTGTACTGGGCTGGCTTCTGTTCCCCCAAGTATGCTCTGCTTCTTTCACTCTCAGACCTTTGTACAAGATGGCCCCACTGTCACAAATACTGTCCTGCTTTACCTGGCCAGCTCAGTCTTCTTGGGTATCGCCCATCCCAGGAAGGCTCCTGGCCTGCCCCATCCCTACCCCCAGTTTGCTCTGGAGCAACCCTTTGAGCCTCCCACCTCACTGCCCCGACATGCTCTTATGGCTCTAATGGCATTATCATTAGGCTGTATACTTCTGGATCTTTTTCTGTCCAAACCAGTGGTGGTTTACCACCTATGGCATTGTGTGCTGCAGTGGCCTCTTCATATCACTGAAAACTCTAAAAGGTTTGCCATCACTGGTCTAGACTGTTTCCAGAGCCTAGCCCAAGCAAAGCAGACAGAGTAAGTTCAAGTGAATAGATATGGCGAAAGCCTTCGTTCTTGAGGTCTGACATCCTTCTTTCTCCCCATGCCTTAAACTTCCCAGATGCTCCATCTTGCCAAATGGCTCCCTGGGTTTGAGCAGACAGGCTGTGTGGCAGGGCCTGAAAGGCAGTGAGGCCCCCCAAGGGTTCTGGGCTGAGGGAGCAGGCCTTTTTGAGGCCCTCAGTGTAATGTGGATCTTGGGCATGGGCTCTCTCATGAAACTGGAGAGCAGACAGCCCACACCTACCTCTTGAAATACTCCACCTCGCGGTCAGTCTCATCCATCTCCACCCCATCCATGTCCTTGGGCAGGAATACATCGTCTAGGAAGACACAGCCAGGAGGGCTTAGTGCCCACGGCCAGGCCTCTGGGGGTCATGCTCTGATGGCAGTACTGCCCACACAAGGACTGCCCTCCACCCATGGCCTGGTTGTGGTGGGGGGCCAGCCACTCGGTTTCTGGTGCACTCACCCAACAAGGAGGCCGACTTCTCCTGCTTGTTGCGACTCCGGCGACTCCGACCCTTGCCCTGGGGCAAGTTCTGTGGCCTTGCTGGGCCAGGGGGCTGCACAGACTCCTGCTCTGGAGGCCGTGCCTTGGCCTCAGCCGGCCAGTTTCTCCAGGAGCTGCCCTTCTCGTTCTCAGTTTTGCAGCTATCAGCCCAACCTGGTCCTGGTCGGCTTCCCCGGCTACCCTCTTCAGCTTCAGTGCAGTTGCCCACCTTGGGAGGCTCTGGGCCCTTGCCTATCTGCTTGGGACTGGACATCTGGCTCTTGGTACTGGGGGCCTCTATGCTGGCTGGGGGCCGGGGGACCAGGCTTGCCTCACTCTTCTTGGTCTGACAGCCCTGTCTCTTGCCCTTCCGTGGCTTTCCACCTGTGGTCACAGGCTCAGGCAGCTCCTGCTTGCAACTTGGGACCTCCTTTGAACTTGGCTCCTCAGAGCTGGGGTTGGCTGGCTTGGGTGTCTTGACCCAAATCACCCGGGACAGGTTGGGCACAGTGTTGAGTCTCCTCACCAGCCCATTCTCAGGGGTGATACCAGGAGGGGTGCCCCTCACCTCTGTCCATGGTGGGTGGGGGCCTCTCATTTCTGCCCATGGTGGGGCTGGCTCACCTGTAGCTTGTAACGTGTGGCCCTGAGAGGAGCCCAAAGTCAAAGGGGACAGGTCAAGGTTGATGTCAGGCCGTTGCTCTGAGGAGCCATTGAGGTTTGAGGAGGGTAAAGTCTGGGGCTCAGGCTCAGCAGCTACCTCCTTAGAGAAGCCATTGCTGTCCATGCTGAGTTCACACACGCTGAAGCTGGCACGGATAGAGTCCTTGACAGTGTTCTTGATCTCTTGCAGACGGCTGCTCAGGAAGCTGTTGACCCGATCCAGTTCCCTGTCAGGCCACTCCAACAGCCTCTCCCTGGCAGGCCTTGGTTCCTGGCTTCCAGAAACACGATTCCCCTGCTTCAGAGCTTCTGCTGCCAACTGGGCCTTCTCTTTTTCCTGTCAATACAAGAGGTGGTTTCAGCAGGGGCCCGTCAGCTGCCAGGTAAAAAGTGATGCCTGACACATCAGCCTGGGGTCTAGCTTTGCTACTAACTTGCTGGAGGCAGTCTCATGATTCTTCCCTGCTTAATCATCTTGCAGGAATGAAGGTAAAATGTAATCAGACAGGTAACAGTATTTTACAAAGGTAAAGGTACGCCTTTAGAAGATAAAGTTTTTACAGCTTGTTTATCTTGGGCCCACTGTCAGTTCTACAGCCAAAAAAGGTTAGCGGTCAAGGGGATAGAGTCTGCCTCTAGGGCCCACGTGTGTGTGACCCCAAGTAATATACTCATTCACCAGTCAACCTGAAAAATGGGGACCACAATTCTAGCATGAACACCAAAGGAAGTGCATGTGGGAAACATGGATGCTGGGGAGGCAGTCTCTTCAATTTTGAAGGTGGCAGGAGAAAAGCCGTATTATGCAGTCTTCCAGGAAAGACAAGGGGGCTGTTAAGACTGCTTCAAGTAAATGAGACTACTGTAAATGGCTAGGAATGCCATATATCCTGATGTTGTATCTGGGGATTACTGAAGAGGGCAACCTTCATTTCTCAGCTGGCTCTAAGTAATTGAGGTCACACTTAACGTGTGCCTCTCGGCATACAATGGACAGCCAGACCTGGCTTACACAGCAAGATCTGAGAACAGCCTCTGAGCTTAGATGAAAGCTGGGAGCTCTCATGGGCTAGACACTGCCCATCAGGCTTTTATAGACCTGGATGCAGAGAGTGGAAATCAACCTGTGGGTTGAGTCACAGGCATCAGCAGGCCAATGAGGGCCTTCAGGAGACAGGAGGGAGAGGCCAGGAGGTACTGTACCATCACAGTACCAGGTGCTTAATGACTCCCACCATCTTACATATTTCCAGTTGATTTGGGAAGGAAGAGGAAAAACAGGGAAAGAAATCTGGGGAGAGAAAACAGGGCTTGCTACCACCTTAGTCAATTTAGGGAGTGATCCTGTGCCCTAGCCAGGAGGCATTTATCCTCTCATCTCTTGAACACTGGCTTTGCAACTAAGGTCAGCTGTGCCCAGGGGACCTTGAACAAATCACTTATTTTCTCTGAATCTAATTTCCCAGTTTGTAACTCAGGAACATAAAAATGTCTCTACCTCCCGGGCTCTGGGAATGGCTGGGTCTGTGCCAAAGGCTGTGCCTTGGCAGTGGGCGGTGCTCAGGTGAGCAGCAGCACACCCTAGAGCAGCATTTCCAGCTGTGTATGGGGTTCAGGCTATAGGGACAGCTGGGGGCCCAGAAGGTACTTCACCTTGCTCCTCCTTGGACCAGCAAGCTTTGCTTTTAATTGTTAAGGACTGGGTTCCATGAAAGATTTCATTCACAGAAAAAAGGTGCTGCTAAATAAAAAAAGTCTAAAAAGTACTGGTGTGAAGGGCAAAATACAGACTTGGTTAGAAGAGAAGGAGAAAGCAGAGAAATGTATAATCTGCTACATACCATAAGCCTGGCTCCTTCCTTAGGTTGTCTCATTTAGTCCTTACCACTGTCCTTGTTGCACCATGATCCTCAATTTACAGATGAGGAACCTCAAGTCTGGGAAGAATACAGAACTGGCTCATGGCTAATAAATGGCAGAGTTGGGACAATCCATCAGGAATGATCTTCAGAAGCTGCTATGGTTTTCACTTCTATTTGCCAAGCATTTACTACTCACCGAATGTGAGGCAGTAGGCTAGGCTCTGGGAGTGCAGCTGACTTTAAGACATAGTCTCTGCTGAGGGAGACAGACATGCAAACAGGCTGTTTTAATTCACAGTGACAGTGACAAGTGCTACGTAGGGAAGAAAGCACAGGTGCTCATGTGCTTGGGTCATTAGGAAGTGCTTCCCAGAGGAAACACTGAAGGGTGAGAAGAATTATCCCGAGAAAGTGAGACAAGGACTGTTTAGAAGGAAGGAATAGCAAATGCAAAGGCTGGGAACCGGGAAAATGTATCATTGGGAATGCAAGCCATTTAAGGGTCTAGCTGGAGCCTGGTTTTTATTGTTGTTGTGGGGTGGATAGGGTGTGAACAGGGAGGTAGGTCAGAAAGGACAGCCTTGTAGATGAAACTGGCAAGCTAAGAGGCTGATCCAGAATCCCTGTCTTTGTCAGAAATTGGGTTTGTGCCTGAAGACAATGTTTAGCCACTGAACATTCTGAAAATAGAGGCAGTGGGTAGAGAGAAGTGGGCTGGTTTGAGTTGTTGGGGAAAGTAGCATGGAGAGAACTTTTGATTTTGGGTGGAGAAAGAGAACGAAATGCATTCAAAAAACATTGCTAAACACTATTCCAGTTACAGCAGCCCCCATGGACCAAGCATTCACATGTGTCAGGCAACCTGCCCAACGTTTTTCTGTGCACTGTTCCTTTTCATCCTCACAGCAAGCTATGACTTAGGTTCTTCTGTTATTCTCATTTTATAGATAAAGAAACTGAGGCTTAGAGGTTAAGTGATTTGCCCAAGGTCATACAGCAAGTGTGGCAGAGCCGAGCTTCAAACTGCGGTCCAATTCCAAGGCCCACTGATCTCAGTCACTATGATTCACTCCTAAAGGATGGTGCCCAGGTCAGCCAAAAGGGTGGAGAGGAGTCTACCACTGACAATGGGAAGGAAAGGCAGGCCCTCAGGTGAAAGCTAACAGACTGCTGTGAGTTTGAGGGACCTGTGGGCTATCTGTGAGGGGGAGCCCAGTAGTGGAAGGGGGTTCAGGGTTAAATATAGGGAGGAAACACTACTTAGATGGCTTTCTTTTCCCAGGGAGATGTACTCAGGAGGCAGGGCCAGGTGGAGGGCCAGGTTTTCACAAAGCAGACAGCAGACAGAGTGGCAGGTCAGAAATCATGAGATGACAGTGTTCCCACTGCCCCCTTCCTGGACCTGCTTGGCTGAGAGTAGAGGAGGAGCCAAAAGCGAAGTTTGCAAAGAAAAGCTCGTACAAAATGTCAACGGTTGCTTATTGGACAAACATAAATGGGAATCGGAATTTGGAATAGGAACTAAGAAGTCAGCGGTGACACTGTAGAGAGGATGGGAACAGTCTGCAGTGAGCTGACAAAGCAGAGAAGTGAAGACAGTGAAGGCACACACTGTCTTTCAAGAAATGTGGCTGATCTGAGAGGAAAAGGGCTGGGGAGCCGGGCAGGAGAGGTTCCAGGCTGAGGAATAGTCTGCTTTCAAAACACAGCAGTAGGGCACAGTGACATGTGATGGGACCTGGACCAGAAGATAGGCCAGAGCTCTAAAGCAGGTGGTCTGGTGCTGAGCTGAGGCAGCAGAAAGGAGCACATGGCCTGGGGTGGCAAAGGGACATCTCTTCCCTCATGGGGTAAAAAGTAAGCTTGCAGGTGGGGTGGTCGGGGTCAAGAGAATGTCAGTCCAAAAACTTTATTTCTTGTGGAAATAGGAAGAGGTTGCCAAAAATAAAGGTGTGCATTGGTGCTGGCTGGGCCTGGGGGCTGGATAAGAGGTCTGACAGACAGATGACGTGAATGCACATGAAGAGGAACAGGGAGCTATAGGGGCTGCAGGAGACTGGACAGGTGATGTGAGGGCTTAGGCAAGCAGAAGACTACCCAGCTGAGCATCATGTTAGATCTGGTCATGTACTATCCTCAAGGTACAGAAGGGGCAAGGTAGCCTGGGGCAGGCATCAAGGGCTGTAGTTTTTCTAAGGAGATGACAGAAGGCCAGTGCAATGAGGAACTGGGTACTGGTAAGACAGTGATTGAGTGATGAGTCAAACTGCTTGGTCTTTTACCAATGCTGAAAGTGAGTTCATGATAGATTAGACTGGGAAGAAGAGAAAGGAGGTGATTGTATTCAGTGGATGAAGAACAGTGGCCAAGAGGTTGTAGATACTGAACTGCGGTAAAGTTTCAAAAGATTAGCGATTAGTACACAAAGGTGAGAGTGAGATAAAGGAACAGGCATTTGGTTTCATCCATTTTTCAAGGTGGAAGAAAATGAGCAACTTCTGGGAGCACTGATGGACAGCCAGGTGTATCTAAGTCCAGCAGGCAGAGGAACCCCAGGGAGCAGGTTGTTACTTAAACAGATAGTGACCAGTCACCTGATATGATGACTGCCTGTGCATGTTGTCTCCACCTGAGATTCTATGACTACATCTGGAAAGGCAGGGTTGCCTGGTTTGTCTGCAGCCTGGCCTCTAGGTTGGGCTTGGCCAATGGTTGCTATGCAATCAGATTTGGATTGAGTGAGAAAAGCATGATAAATGGTAGCCTAGAGAAACAGGCAAGACGTAGTGAGTGAGTAGTGGAAGAATTCCCTGAGGAAGTCTGCAAAGGAGGCAATGTCTAAACTTGGAGGGACAGTCTGTCCCAAAGAGAAGGCATGAAGGGACTGCATGGTAAGGGAAGCAGCAAACACTATCTGGACCTACACATTTATGAAAAGTACACCTGGCCTGGGAACTACAGGAGAGTGCCCCTGGGGATTCAACTAGGGGTCACATTGTCCTAAGGGGCCAGAGAGACCACCGCAGCCCACTGACATTTCTGGATGGCAGCTCTGGATGGGAGCAAGACATTTTCTGAAGGGAGTGGCGGGACCCTTTGGCTTAATGTCAAATGGAGGAAGGATCCTTGGCTGTTCTTTGGGCTGGAAAAAAGATGAAGAGTCATTTCTGCCTTCCAGAGCACCAGGGTTGTTTGACCACTCAGGAACTGTAACTAGCTGGCTGTCAAACCCAAATCCCCTAGATGCTGGGCACCTGAACGTGGCACTGCACAGATGCAGCTCAGGTAGGTAGGTAAAGAGGTAATGAAGCCACAAGGGATGAGCTATCAAGTCCTGGGGCTCACCCAACGGCAGGCTGCCCACAAATAGCTCCCTGATTTAATTCTCTGGCCTGAGGACTGGTTCATTCCCATGGCTTCAATTACATCTCTGTGCTGAAAACTCCAAGCCTCACATCTCTGTCTCCACTTGGATGTCTCACAGGAATCTCTGAGTCAGTATGCCCCAACTGCATCGAATCTTCTACAAATGCCATCCTGGTTCTGTGAGAGTTAACACCATCTTGCTGTTCACCACCTGGGAGACATCCCTGACTCCATCCTGTACCCAGACCTGTCATTTCTGTTTCCTCTGCAAGTTTCTGCTTTTCTAATCCCACCCATAGTTACCTCTCTCTACTGTTCTACCATCAGCCACCTTCTTTTCCAGCCTGGAGCATCAAATTCAATCTCCCTTCGATCTCAGTCACCCTTCAATCTATGTCCCATACTGCCACAGCACAATCACAACAAACACATTCTTTGATGACAACTCTCCAATGACAAGTCCTCACCTGGAGGCTAAAGTCAAAGTTGATCTTCAGCTGACCTCGGAGGCCTCCTTCACTTCCACCACCTGTCCTGCCTTCTCTGCTGCTTTCCACTTTGGCTTTACCAAGCTCTTGTAGGGTGTGCTGTGTCCAGTGCTTGGAGAACCCTCCTGATTAATCTGTCCTCGCTCCCCATGATTCAGCTCACAAGTCAGCCTCTTGTAAAGCCACTTCCAGGGAGGATGGAGAACTTCCCCCATCCTGGTACTTGTCATACACTAGTATGCTTGTCCAGTTTTTTGTCAGTGTCCACACTGGACTGAGCTTCTCAACTGCATTAGACTTTAATTCCCAGTATTTGTAGAAGTAATTGCAGAATGAATAAATGACCAACTGAAGCAAGCCCTTGCTTAGAGGAATCCAGCAAGCAGCTCCTGAGGTCAAGACATCTGTTTTCCTCTGATAACTTGTCCCCAGGTTCCCTGACCCTGATGCCTCCCAAACTCATTCAGACATTCCCAGAGTAGTGATCCACGCCAAGGTCTTTGGCAGCTAGCACCGTTCATGCCCCAGCAGTCTTGGAGCTGGAGGCAAGGGATTTCTCAGGGAGTAGAGGCAGTAGTGCTGAGCTCCCCCCACACCCACCTTCTTTTTCAGCTTGTGCCGGGCCCGCTTGGCGGCCCTGGCGCTGTTGGGGACTTTGGGCTCCGTGCTGTTGATGAATTCCAGCAGTTCATCCACATCTCGGTGGTCCACGGCGGGCTCCCCAGGGATCCCGCCCAGGGTGCCCCCCTTCATGGGCAGCTCCTCTTTCCGCCTGGTCAGCCTTGAGCGGAGCTTCTCCCGGATCTCAGTATAATTCCGACTCGTCGGGGCAGCGGGTGGCTGGGGGAGGGGGAGGGGGAGGTGCTGACATTACACCCTGGGCCTGAAAGGCCCACAGCACTCCCACCCACTGGCACCATGTACGTTGTAGTAAGGAACAAGACAACTGTTCTACCATCAGCCACCAAGGCCAAATGGCTTCATCCTCAGCCAGGCTCTGAGGTGAGGCAGCGGCGGGTGCAGAGTGGGAAGGAACAGGGTGGAGTTGGGCAAACATGGACTGGGCAGCCAGGGAAGCAGGTTTGAGCCTGAGCTTCATCACTTAGAAGCTGTATGACCTTGGGCGAGTCATCAAGCCTTTGTGAGCCTCAATTTTGTCATCTCTAAAATGAGGGCAATAACACCTAGCTCAAAGGTAACTAGTAGCTGTATTACTTTCATTCCTCTATCCTCAACTGCTCTGCCCTGACCAGCAGCCCTTCCTTCTTCACCTTGAGACTTCTGAACTGCTTTTTCCCCTGTGCAGAGATAGCATGTACTCTGATCTGAGCCTCCTTCCTGGCGCCGTCTGTGCTCATGGCATGTCCCTTGGCTGGCTGTCACACCTGGGGAACTGGGCGCCTTTCTGCTTCCACTCTGCCTTCATCACGCACAAGCGTTCACTTCTCTGGGATTACACACGTATACATACTCATCAGAATCATAGCTTTCTCTCTGCCACTTCCTTTCCTTTGCCTGAAGAAAAAAAGTCAATCTTAAGAGAAACCACCAGAAGAATAAAGGCAGCAAAATCTTAAAAAACAAAACCAAAAAAGCAACCAAAAAAATCACCTCACCAATGTACTGTGAGGTGCAAGCAAGTGGACGCAGGTGTGAGGACTCACAGGGTCCTGGTGTAGTGATTACTGCTGTGAGCAAGGGGTCTTGGGAGAGCAGGGCACACCTTTGCTCACCTGGCTGGCCCCCAGCCCTCTCTGGCCTGGGTGGCTCACTCACCGCATTGTGGCCGAAGAACTCACAGTAGCAGCAGTCGCAGAACTTCCCATCTCTCTGGTGGGTGGAGGTTGAGGTGCAGGAGCTGCGCTCAGAGCTGCTGTCCTCTTCCTCGCCCAGTCCCTCATCCGCCTCGCAGGGCTGGGGCAGTGGGCAGCCCAGGCCGCTGTGTGCAAACTTGTGCCCCTTGCACCCGGGATCCCTGGGGCAGGCGAGAAAGGCCCAGAGGTGAGGGAAAGCAGTGCAGGGCAAGCTGCAGAAGTAGCTGGGCAGGAGCTCAGGGAAGCATCCCAGCTGCCCTTCAGCTTCTCACAAAAGCACAGGGCCATTATCCTCTTGCCCCTTGGGACATCATAAACATAGGTTCCTGAAAGGTTCCTTATACCTCTACTTCTTGTGCTCACTGTGTACACGTTAATCATGTGTTCCTGCAGTGGACTGCTTTCCTATTCCCCATCACCCATGGTACTGGGGACTGAACCTAGGTCCTCTGCATCAACTTTTTTTGGGGAGGTGGGGTACTGGGGATTGAACTCGCTACCTAGTGCTTGCCAGGCAGATGCTTCTGCTGCTGAGCTAAACTCCTGGCCCCCTGAATTAAGTTTTATCCCCAGCTCTTTTTCTGAGCTGGGGTCTTGCCCAGTTGCCTAGGCTGGGCTCAAATTTTCAGTCCTTCTGCCTCAGCATCCCAGAGTGTGTGTGCCACCATGCCTGGCCTATTTGCCTCCTTTTCCCTGAAATCAGATTGAGCATTCCTCAAGGACAAATGACTGTGCTACTTCCATTTCTGGGTGTCAGCACGAAGCATAACAACCTTGCATACCCAGCAGATGCTTGGTAAGTAGGCACCTGGACTGATTAGCAGGCTGATGGCCTCCCCATCAATGAGGTCAGTGTTTCCTTCCATTTTCGAAGGTCCTCACTAGTGCTCTACCCAGCACTAGTGGGTAGAGCTACCTTAACCACATGGTGCTGAGCTGAGAAAAAGCAAATGAATCTCCTGGGCCACGGACTATAAGAACTACTGCCTGTGCCTAATACTGTACCCAGCATGTTATTTCTAGCCAACCCCCAGGTCCTATGAGTTCCACTCTCCCCATTTTGCAGTGGTACAGACCAATGCTCAGGATGCTTGACTGCTCTGTCCAACAGGTAACTAGGTCACAAGTCCCTATATTGCCTTGGATTTTGGGAAACACTAGGGACATTTTTTATAGAATATTTTCCCAAGGTAAGAATCAGACTTGGGCTAAAAGATCCTAGAATAGGAGCTGGGAAGAGCTAGGACCCTAGAATGGGAAATCATCAGCTGAGGGGCTGCAGGAGCTGGTGCCCATGCTGGCTGAGGCTTAGCTCCAAAGGCAGCTCAACATTTCCCCTCTCCGCTGGGAAGGGCAGCAGGACTTATCAGTGCTGCATACAGAAGTTTATTCTAAACGAACCATTCTTTATTACATTAGCAAAACCGAGTGTTAGGAAAACTGAAATACCCAGTGCTCCTGAGAGTATGGAGACACTAGCTCTCTAGATTGGTAGTTTCACAGCTACTGTATTTGGATGCCCTCCAGAAAGTAGCTCTTCAACATAAGAACCCTTTTGGACACAACAATAATGAAAAACCCAAACACTCTTTAAATGAGAACTTTTTCATTCTGAGTATTCTAAGAAGAAAAATCCAAAAAGAGGGAAAATACTTTAGGCTGAGACATCTTTAGGGATGTTACATGTTAAAGTGGTAGAATGACCTAATTTTCAGCAAGTGGAGAACAATGAAGTAACCAGGGTTAACATTCTCCAGTCAAGTGCTGAAGACTACGACTACCACATGGGAACACACAGATGAAGTAATGCTAAGTAAAAACTGGAAGATGTGTATCAATACAGACACCATCAACACCATGTGAAAGGTACATGAAGAAAAAACTGCCAAAGTGAGATTTCAAAGTGGGAAAATATAGATGCATAATAAAGGCAGATTTGACTTATAAAAATGTACCTCCACCTGCTCCAAGGAATTCACTTTCATATATATATTAATATAAACCTTCTTGGTACACAGTTTTACTTCTAGGAATTGCCTGAAGGATACCATTCCTCAAACACCAATTTAGGATATTAATTACAGCTTTAGTTCTCTTGGTTAAAAAACTGCAAATGTTCACCAGTCCAGGAATAGGAGAATGATAAATTAAGCTAGTGCTGTACAGTAAGATGTGGCCACTGAGAAGTTTTAAAAGAATTTTAGCTGGGGAAACAAATATGATAGGATGTTTAAAAAGCACTGCTACCCAAATACATATTTGTGTCTTGCTGAGTTGCACAGGCTGGCTGCAAACATGTGATCCTCCTGCCTCAGCGTCTTAAGTAGTTAGGATTATAGGCATGTGCCATTACACTCAGCTAGTTTTTCTTCTTCATATACTCCTGAATTGTTCTAAGTTAAAATGTTTCTTTTAAAGCACTCAGTATTTCACTATTATTATGTTGGGGGCAGTTTATTCATAGATAACTTACATCAATTTGAGAAATGTCCTTGTATTTCTAGTTTGCTAAGAATTCTGTTGAACTCTGTCAAATGCTTTCCTGTACCTACATTCCCAGCCACCACCCCAACTCCCATCTTTTTTTTGAAGCAGGGTCTCACTATGTAGTTCAGGCTGGCATTGAACTCATAGTGATCCTCTTGCCTCCGCCTCCCAGAGTGCTAGAATTACAGGTGTGCACCTTGGCTGTTTACATGATGAATTACACTGACTAATTTTCAAATGTTAAACCAACCTTGCATTCCTAAGGTAAATCCCATTTTGTTATATTACCATTCTGACATGTTGCTGGATTTGGTTTGCTACATTTTTATTAAGGACTTTCTGACTATAATTGTAAGTAATGCCAGTAGGTAGTTTTTTGCACTACTGGGGATTGAGTCCACAGCTTTAAGAATGGTAGGCAAGCACTCTTTTAAAAAAAACAGAAACAAAAAAAAGCACACACATTTTTACTTAAATTAGGAAAACAATGAAACTAGTTACCTACTCTTTATTAATTTATTTTTGGCTCTGATGATTAAGCTTCGAGTCCTGTACATGCTAAGCACAAGCTATACCCTCGGCCCAATCTATCCTTTAATTTTTACCCCCCAAATACCCTTGGCAATGTTTTCCAAAACTCCTAAGTTCCAATGAGCAGGGAGTGTGCCCTTCTTGTGGCCCACTTACCTGTGAGTGCTAGGGAGTGGCTGGGAGCTTGGTGGCGGGAGAAGAGGCCCGCTGCAGTGCCCACTGCAGTGCCCGCTGCAGGGGTGGCTGCATCCTGAGAATGGTGGAGGCATCTTCAGGAGCGGCATGCTGGTGGAGGGGAGGTGGGGGCTCTGACATGTCCCTGGTGGGTGGGGAACAGTGGCAGCGGCAGCCACAGGGCACTCCGAAGCCTGGGCAGGGAAAGGTGCTGCTGGAGTGGTAGGCATCAGGTGTGGGTGGGGAGGTGAGCTGAAGGAGCCAGGGTGGGAAGGGATCAGAGATGCTGGCTGGGGGTGGTGGCCAGTGGGGCTGTTAGGGGGAGCAGTGAGGTCTGAGTGCTGGTGGTGCTCCGAGATGGGGTAAGCCTCACCTGTGGGTAGAGGGGGGAAAAAGGGGTCAGACCCAGGAAGGAAAGCCCATAGGCTCACTGCCAGTGTTCTGCTTACTGTGACCACAGGGCACAGCCTCTCAGTACAGGTGACCCCAGAGCCAAAGAGGAATCTGTGGAAAGCAGTTTGGCTGGATAAGTTCGAGGAGCCCAGGCCCAAGCGAGAAGGCACTGAGAATGTTGGCTATGCATGAGCAGAGGGTGTGTGTTATGTCTTTCTGGGTCTCTCCAGGATCAGCATTCACAGGCATTCCTTGGGGTTGGAAAAGTAGCTGCAGCAGGCTGAGGCTCTTGGGTATGTGGACCCAAGGATCCAGGGATGCCTGACTCCTGGGAGAACTCACATTTCAAAAAGAAAGAGGGAAAAGACTCTGATGACCCTCTTTGGCTCATGGACCAAGATAACTGAATTGATTATTGCTTAAATCACGTAATTCTGGGGAAGGGACCATTTTACAGAAGCTTTCCCCTCCATTCAGAAGTATGACTATAAATCATATTTATAGAACAAATCAAAATAAGCTGAAGTTTTTTCCCTCTGGGTCTCTGCACTTGTCCCAGAGTTCTAAGGAAGGCTTGTATAGCTGTTCATTGGCTAAAAACTATGGCAGTTTGCGCTGCCAATCACTTGTGGATACAAGTGCAGTGCTTTTATACCATCTCTCAGGTGGAAAAAATGATGTCAAGAAAGCTGAGGGTGCTGAAGTGGCCCAGTTGTCCATGGTGCTGTAGGGCAGGTGTTGTGACTTATGTCCTATTTTCCTCTCATTCCACTTGCTCCTCAAACAGTGTTCACTCGCTTCCTTCCTGGATCTAGTATGAACAGTTCCGAGAGCCAATGACAGCTTTGAGGGAAACCTTTCTCTGTCAGTAGCTGTTCAGTTTCAGAGTCCTGGGGAAGGCATTTCACAGAGATAGACAAGATCTAGGGTGCCCTGCTGCCACTGGCACAGCTCCGCTTTTACTTATTTTAATAACCAATCTTCTGATTCACTGCAAAGAGCTGAGAGGAAAACACAGCTGTCTATACCAAGGGTCCTGGCTCCCCTCCCAAAGTCAGAGACTCACCAGGGATGGCAGGAGGGCTCCCGAGCGAGCTGCCGGGCAAGGCCCCACTGGAGTGTGGGGAGTTCCAGAGGCCCGAGAGCTTATGTGCCGACAGGAATGAGCTGGGATCCCAGTCCCCTGAGTTCCCATGGCAGGAGGAGGAGGAGGATGATGAGGATGATGAAGAAGAACACGAGGAGGAATGAGAGTCACCCCCACAAGACTGTGATTTACAGGATGTGTGTGACAAGGAGATCTGGAAAAGGAGAAGAAAAAGGCTCATGGTCAAACAGCAGAGCCGATCCTCTGCTGCCTCAGCATAACCCAAAGGCACCCCCTCTTCCCAGGGCCCCTCTGTCATGGTCAGAGCACAACCTGTGCAACTCAAGCTGCAAGCACAAGCAAGGGTCTTCGCTGGAAGGGAGCTGTGATACTCCCAGTCACATGGTGTGTGTGGATTCTAAGGAGAGAGCCTCTGCCGGGGTGGAGACTGCCTGTAAATGTGGGCACTGGCTGAAAAGCCAACAAGAGGAAAGGTCTTTAAGCTGGGAGTCCTGAAGTTGAATTGATTCTGGGTAAAAGAGGGTCTGGAGAAGAATGAGAAATGAGGAAAGTCTGGCCACCATTACTCCTGGAATGGCAGACTTGCACGGCTCCCACCTATTTTGGAGGCCTTCTGACAGACAGACGCACATTTCAGACTCTCAAACTGACCTCTGCCTTTTGTGTCATAAAGGTTTACCTTTCAAAGTGCCAAGGAGTTGAAGGTATCAGGGTCACATGAGGGAACAGGATCATCATCTAGCGTAACCTATGAGAAGGCCTTCATCTTCTGTACGGACTATGCTGAGCCAGAGGGTTGCCTGAAGACTGTCTCTCTCTCCCCCGAATCTGAACCTGCGCTCCCAAGGGTGTCAATGTAGCCCAGAAGTCTCTTAGCATCTGAGCATGGGAGGGTCCCAAGGAAAGTCCCTGAAAAGACAGGGAAGGAACAGCCTACCTTTCCTGGGGATGTGGCCACCCTGAGACCCCCTGTCAGTGGTTACGTACCGCCACTGCATGTTCTCGACCTGTCTGCCTTTCATCTTCCTCCATGCTCTTTCGGCAACTCTGGCAGACCCATAGAGGCATCTCGCCTAGGAGATTCTTGACGAGCTTTGGCATGAAGTCAGGGGGTAGCTTTTCACCCTGCAACACCAGTCCGTTTTGTGAAGGGCCTTCTTCCCAGCCTTTGCGTTCCCGGTGACATAGCAGGCAGCAAGTCTGTACAGACTGGCTGGAGGTGAGGGGGACCTGTCCAACAGACAGACACAGGGTTTCCCAGGAGGGGAAGGGCTCTCCTTAGAAAGGATGCTAATAGTATTAGTAATGCCACTTATTACGTGCCAGGCACTGGGTTAGGCACTTTATAAACATAATTTAGTTTTAGTCCTTGTAACAGCTCTGCAAATGAGGTGTTGTCATTCCCATTTTTGGGGGGGGTACTGGGAATCAAACTCAGGACCTTGTGCTTGCCAGGCAGGTGCTTACACTGCTGAGCTATATGCCTGGCCCCACTTTTTTCTTTCGGATGAAAAAACAGATCTCAGGAAGTTAAATGAGTTGCCCAAGGTTACAGAGCTAGTGAGTGGTTGAACCACAGCAAATGTTACTCCAAACCTCATGCTCAGATGTCCTAATGCCCTGATGTCCCTGAATTTCATAGCTTAAAGAGAGGCTAGCCCTTCTTTCTCTCACGTGTCTAGGAGGGGCCACAATTCTTGGGCTGCTTGTACGGCCTACAGATCAATCCCCATCTGGAAGGAAAGCATGCTTTCAGTCGATGAAGAGTTGGGGAGGACATGTGGGTTTGTCTGGAGAGCTGCATAACTCCGTTGATTCAGCAATTTTTCAAAGAAGTATGTTCAACTAATCAGAAAGTATCAACTCAATTGAAAAGTTTGGTGGTTGGGGAGGTAAAGCATACCCTGGTGCTCTTAGAGGCAAATAATGGTGAAAAGAACCTGGACTTTCAGGGTCAGATGGGCATATGTTCTAATCCCTGCCTGACTACAGGTCAGTGGAATGACCTTGAGCAAGTTATTTAACTTCTGAGTTCTGATTTCTACCTACCTTGCAGAGTTGTTGTGAGGATCACTGTAAAAGCAGGTAAAGTGCCAAGCCCTATGCATGCCAAAAGCATAGGCCTAATACAGTCATCACTTTGTCCTTTTTCTCTTTTAAAAGGACAACCTTGATTCAGCAGTATAAGTCTAATGGTTTTCTTTCACACTGAAGGGTCCTGACTAGCAGATTAACTGCATTTAGCTGCTACGTTTAATGGTTTTCTTATATTCTGCTACTCTGCAGTCTCCTCCCACTCTGACACTGTGTGGCCATGTCACTGTCTCTAGCCAATGGGATGTTAGCAGAACAGGCTGCCAGCTTGAGCTTAAACAGTGTGTGCGCATCTCTCCTTGTTTCTTTGCGTGGCTGTGCTTGCTTGCTCTTGTGCCTCTGCAATGCCTTGAGGGTGTGATCAGGCTAGCTGCTGGAAATGTGAAAGTTGCTGCCAAAAAGTGAGATGTGTGGAGAAAATGGAGTCTTCCCAGCTAAAATGCTAACTGATGAAGCTCAGATGAGGTCAACCCAGATCAGCAGAAACACTCAGTCAGGAAGTAGACTCAGGAGAAATAATAAGTGGATCCTGAAGTGGATTGACGACAACTTGTAACTGATCTACCTCCAAACAGCCTACCAATGACCAATGCTGCCATCTTCCTTGGTGAAATTACCTTCTTACAATGACTTGGCATCAGGGTATGCTTAAATCTGCAGTATTACAATCACACTGACTTGGGCCACCTGATTTCTTAAAAAAGGAACCAAATAGTAGTACCAAGAATATTAAAACAGAAATTTTACAGATGGACTTCATAAAAGACACTGCCTAAACAGACGGCCAAGGGAACATCTCAGGGAGCAAGGCAGGTACTTAACATTAACTGCAAAAGGAATCCACTGATGGTATTCATGAAAGGATGGAAAGCTGATGAAGAAACGAAGGCAAAGGAGGTCTTTTTCAGAACTATACTTTCTACAGTTGTAGGGTGCTATAGCACTTCTAGGTAAAGGGGAAGCCAAAGTGCTAGTCTCTTTCCCTGTAATGGAGACAATACCAAGGTAAAAACCAAGACAAGGTTTTTTGTTTGTTTGTTTTGTTTTTTGAAATGAGGTCTCACTATGTATTTCAGACTGGCTTTGAACTCACTATGTAGTCTAGGTTGGCCTTGAACTCATGGTAATTTTCTTGACTCAGCTTCCCAAGTGCTGGGATTACAGGCCTACATCACCATTCCCGGCCAGAATGGGAAGTATACAGGAATTTTAGTTTAATTTCACCTCAGTATTAGATTCTAAATTCATTATATAAGATAGAAATCTCATTTGAGTAAAATTATTTTTGAAATTCTCTTTTTTCCCAATGGTGCTGGGATTGAATCTAGGATCTTGCACATCTGAAATTTCTTATGTAATATACTATATATGATTCTGCAGATATGGCCAAAATTTCAAATGTATAAGGCAAGTACTTTCTATTAAAAGCAAACCTATCTTTTATATATTTTTCCTTGTGTACTGGGGATTGAATTCAGGGCCTTCTCACTAAACTACATTCTTCATTCCTTTTTTAAAATTTTTAATTGTGAGACTAGGTCTTGAATTGCTAAATTGCCCAGACTAGGCTCAGAGTTGTGATTCCTCTTTGGAATTACAGATGTGTGCTACCACTCCTTGCCAAACATTTAATTATTTTAAGTGTGCAACCAGTGTAATCGTACTTAGTACCAAAGTCCTTGTAGAGGTTTCTGAGGTGCAGTGAAAACAACAGTGGCTTTGGCATTAATTCTGGGTCACTATCACCAGCTGTATGACTCTGGCCAAATTCTACTTATCTTCTGTTTGCTGATCTATAAAATGGGATTAAATACTAATTTGAATGGTCAGTTGTAAGAATTAAATGTGATTAAGTACCTAGTCCATTGTCAGACACAAAATACTCTGCTCAACCTATGGGACTAATTATTAACTCGATAGAAGGAATGGGAACAATGGCCACTGTATTTTACATGAATCTATGACTCTCTTACATGTGATGGTAGACAATAACTTGTTAGACATCCTAATCTCTATTACTCATGAAGTAGTCTTTAAATTTACAAAACTCTGCACTTTTCTTTTTTTTTACTCTGCACTTTTCTACTTCATTTCTTTGCTATGTTTAGTGAGGCATCTTCAGGGCAATACAGCTAGCAGTTTGGTGAGACAATGTTTAGAATTACTACTATACTTCCTACAGAGAAAGGCCCATATCTCCTCACCTAGGAGAGAAATGGTTCCAATTTCAAGTGTGGAAAAGTGGAAGACTGCATTCTTCAGAGATTACATAAAATGGAATCCCATAAAATGGAAATAATGTGATCCTTGAGCCAAAATGATGTACAAAATAAATTAATTAACCATCAATGGAAATCACTTTACAGGAACTTTATAAGCTATCTTCCCAGGTAAAGGAAGAAATACAGGACCTGGAAAGCTAATTAAATTCTAACTGAAGCAAAAGATACCACCTTATTTGCATAAAGTTCCCTAGGATTAAGTGATGTGAGAGATACAAAGCACTTGGCTCAAGGGATCCAGGCAGTAGGTGCTTTACTACATTGTCTTGGCCCCTTGGCTGTTTTAGTCTTGGTAAGTCTACACTGGAGATTAGTTTATCCATTGTCTTCCCAGAGTTCTGTAAAGTTCTGTTTTTGGGTGCAGGCAATTCTAAGGGACTACCCCCAAAGCTGATGTCTTGATTTTAAGTGCTGGTGCCTGCCTCTGGGTACAATGCGCTGGGAAGTTAGGAGCTTTTTTCCCAAACATTTTCATCTTTGCTTTAACTGCCAGAGGATGGTGAGATTCCTAAGCCTTGGAAATGCTGCATTTGGTCACTAATTCCACTGTTTCTTCAAATTGTTGCTTTAGCAGAGAAAAGTTCTTGGTTTAGGGTCCTCTTTGCAATCTCCTGCCATTTTCCAAATTCTAGCAATCATGACCCCTTAATTGCTGGAACAGTCAGGCAACCTACACTTTCAATTTGCTTCTCAAATTGTACTTTTATCACCTGTTACAGTATTCCTACACAAAAAACATGATCAGTAAAAAGCACTGAAGGAAACATCTAACCATTTTTCTTCATCACAAAGGCTGATGAAGCTTCTTCTTAAAACCTAGTAGGCCTGGGCAACACCTAACTGTTCTTGCTCATCTTGGACTACTAAACTCTAGAGTCTGTGGGAGTATGGACCTAGCCTTAAGCAAAAGATGACGGAAAAGTTCTAGCAGTTCTATTGACAGAACTGTTCAAAAGGCTCCAAGAAAATTCTGTTTCCTTCTCTGAGTAAAACCAGAATCTCTGGAGAGATTGGGATTATTCACAGAGGATAAATGTTGTAGCATACATGTCCCCAGAGCAGTGAAGAAGCCAACCCAACTCTAGATCAAGGCCACTCCAGAATCCAACGGGCTGGCAATGGGCCACTGAAACCAGTATTTTTGCTCCTTTACTTGACCAGGACTAACACTTTTCTGCTTTGGACGAAGAAGCACTAAATTAGTGTAATCTAGTTCTTTGATAAGCAGACAAAAATCAAAGAGAAAGACAATTTTTTTTTCATGAATCCATATTTACTTTACAGGATGACTAACAGATATTCAGTCTTGGCAGACATTTTCTCAAAAAGTGAACAAATGAACGAAATTAACCCACCACTTCAAGGAAAACAATGGACAGTATTTGCAGGCCAATGATAAAATTAAAGCTTTTAACAAAAATCAGAAGTTTGGGTAAACATGCACCCATCAGCACAAGTTTGACAGCTTCCTACAACTTTTCTGAGGCAATGATGACATTAACAAATGTTATCTTTTGGTGTTATAAAATAAAACTGGAAAACATTTGGAATATCTGCAAAACTCAATGAATCTATTTTCCAAATGACCAAGGCAAGATGTTAAAGAATTATGCACTGGTAAAAGATCCACTTAAAGTGCCAGAGGGACAATGGATTTTATTTTTGTAATTTAAAAAATAAATGATTTATCATAGAACAGTATTTAAAAATATGCGGATTATTCAAACATATTTTAATGTATATGAATATAAAAACTTCATCAATACTGTCTCAGATTTCATGTTGGCAAGAATATTTATACTCACCTGGAGAGGTTACTAAAACATTCTGCCCTTTTACAACCATATACGGTACATACGTAAGGCAGGATTTCTTTCATATACTTCAACCAAAATAACATATTACAATTGAAAACAGGGTATGTATAAGATTTTAGCTTTATTGTATTAAAGAAATTTGCAAAAATGAAAACAAGACCATTCTTCTAATTTATTTTGGAAAATAGCTATTTAATAAACAATTGTTATTAACAATTAGCTTAAATATTGTTAATTTATTTATTCAGGTGGTTCTGGGGATTTTGAGTCCATGGCCTCACACATGCAAGGTACACGCCACATCCCCAGCACCCTACTACTGAACTACATTCCCAATGTTTTTATTTTGAGACAGGGTTTCACTAAGTTGCCCAGGCTGGCCTCAAACTTGTGATCCTCCTTGCCACCCTAGAAGCTAGGATAACCAGTATGTACCACTCTGCCTGGTTCCATGACAATCTCCAATGAATCAGTGACTAAAAAACAAACAAACAAACAAACAAACAGCCGGGGGTTTAGCTCAGTGGTGTAAGCGCCTGTTTGGCAAACTCGAGGTCGTGAGTTCGATCCCCAGCACCAAAAAATAAAAATAAAATAAAATAAAATAAAATAAAATAAAATAAAATAAAAATAAAACTCAGATCCCCCCAACCTTTACTGTTAAAAACAAACAAACAAAAAATTTTTGCGAGGGGCAGTACTGGGGATTGAACTCAGGGCCTTCTCACTGAGCTACACTCCCCAGCCCCCCCCCCTTTTATTAAATTTTGAGACAGGGACTCACTAAATTGCAAAATTGTCCAGGGTGCACTCAAACTTTTGATCCTCTTGCCTCAGCAGAGTGCTGGGATTAGAAGTATGTGCCATGACATTCAGTGTAGTGACCAAATATTTTAAAACTTTCTCAGCTTTAATACTTGGTAAACATCAATAGTTATTACCAACATAAACAAAAACTCTGTGGGGCTCTCAATAATCTTTAGGAATGTGTAAGGGGTCTGAAGATCAAACACTTGGAGAGCTCCTGATGTAAAGCCTTTAGGGGTGCCTGGTACACAGTAAGTATGTATTAGTGAACAGTAATTAACAACCATGGCAGTTTGCAGCATATCTGGATAGCTCTTTGGGGCATGACCCAACTTTCCACCTCAATTGTGAATTTTCTTTTCACAATTTGGGAAGTGTTGGGGAATAACTCTGGCCAGCAGGCAGGCACCAAAGTCTGCTCTGAAACTGGATCACATTTCAGGCACTCAATCTAGTCTCATTCCTCCCATGGGTTCCTTTTAGTCTCAAGAGTTCAAGTATGTTTGCACAGGATTTTCCCAAGACACATGCTGTATCTAACCTGCTGCCCTGCAACAGGTTCCAAATTCTATTCTGAAATGGCCCATGAGAATACTTTCCTCCCAAGGCACAAAACTTCAAGAGCCTCCCAGTCACAAAGGCAGGCAGAAGACAACAATAGCAGCTAAAACTTCCTTTAAGATTTAGAGAAAATGATTGATCTCCAGTCTAGAAAAACTCATCAAGCCAGTTACTGTCTCTCACTCTTCCATTCATCCACTCATTCCCTCATTCAACAAAATGTTTCCCCGAGCTCCTATTTTATGACAACCACTGGGTTAGGAGTAAAATTCCTATCAAAGGTCAATGAAGCTTTTGCTGGACCAAGCTAAGGAGAACTCTTTTAGTGTTGCACCTCTCACACTGTGCCATGGATGTATTTTCTGTATGTTCCAACCCCACCCCTCGAATAGAATGTGAGCTCTTTGGAGCCAGGGAGTAAATCTTGGTCATTTACATATGCCCAGGATCATGGGCCTGGCACACAGCAGGCATTCATTGAATAAATGAATGCTTAAAGCCTTTCTGGCTCATGTCTTAACTGCTCAACACAAAGGACAGACTTTAAAACACAGCCAAACCAACCCCTTTCGCAGCATGCTATGATGAAGGCATGGCACAGCTATATCACCCGATTTTTTGATGAGAGGACAATCAATAGCTAAGAATCTCAGACCATTCCAATACTGCCAAATAAAGCTATGGTGAATTCTCAGGGAGCAGACTACACACACCCTACTTTTACCCACACTCCCACACATAGGCTGTGCCCCTTATAGGAGGTAGAATAGCTTGCCGATAATCTTCTCTGACTGTACAAAATGAGCTGAGTACTGGGAAGTGAGACAGTCTGACCCTACTGATTGTCCACCCCAATGAGGTAACTCATCTATTAAACCTGCCTTCTGAGTACAAGTAGCCATAGAAAGGCCCAAGCTGCTAATTTACCTGGATTCCTGAGCCAACTGCAACTCCCTGCTCTAACCCCTGCACAGGTTTTTCATGGGGGAAAGAGCATGAACTTTGGAGACACAGTTGTGAGTTCAGTTTTGCCATTTTCAGTACGATCTTGAAGTATCACTTAATTTCTTTGAGCCTCAGGTTCCTCAATTTACGAAGTGGGAAGAACACCATACTTCACAGAGTTGTGAGGACAGAAGGAAATAAATTATGTAAAGTACCTGGCCTGGGCCTGGCACACAGTAGGTGCTCAATACCCGTTAGTTTCTTTCCTCTTCTGCCCTGGAAGAAATGACAGGGAAACTTACTAAGTGAGACTTGCCCAAACCAAATTTATTACTTGAAGCACAGGACAGAGGACAAGAAAAGTGACCTTTGAGGCCTCTTTGAACCCGAGTTCACGTTATTTAACATAATTCTAATTTCCTAATAAGAACCTTCAGTGTTTGCAACCCCTCTGGCCCCTGGTTTCTGCCTTAGTTTTCCCACATCACTTTTCAAAGTGGAGGTCTGCTCATTTCAGAATGGAGGAAATTGCAAGGACTCAGGAGTCTTGGGTAAGGGATAAAGGGGAGATGGTTTATGGGATTGTATCATGTTCTGGTCCAGGATGCATGACCATCTAGCTATTCAGCAGGAACCACCCAGGGTTTGAAGGGTGAAGGTGGCGGTATGGGCACAGAACTGAATGGCACAAACACAGACCCTTTCCAGGACACAAGTATGCCTCTCCTCAGTCCTTTTCTGCTTCTGCACATCCTGCCACAAAAAAAAGTCATTAAAACATTCCTTTCCCCAAACACATAATGCAATCACACCTTCGTGCCTACTGTTCCCTCTGCCTCTTCCTTCTCTTCTTATGAGGCTCACTTTGGGTGTTACATCTTCCTAAGTCCACAGACAGAATAAACTGGGCTTTGCCCTGGGATGCTCTAACATTTTTTTTTTTTTTACATCTCTCTAGAATACAGCTGATTATATATATTTTAGTGTATTTTATTGAAATCTGTCTTCACAATGCTATGCACTTTTCAAGGGCAGAGACTGTGCACCAAGAGTGACTGTATTCCAGTCCTTCAGCAGAGGCCGCAGCACATGGTAGGAATGGGTAAGCATTCTGACAGGAAACTGAATGTCATGAATTCTGTTCCTGTTTATGGGAAAGCCTCTCCTTAGGCACCTTCATTCTTTGAACAAAACCCTAGGCCTCCTAAGTTCAGCAGTTCCCAGGCCCAGCCACACTCAGAACCATGTGGTGCAACCCAACAATGAATTCCTGGGCTCCGGCCTAGAAGACAGGTTTTTAGGTCTGGGATAGGGTCCAGAAAAGCACAGGTAATGTGATGATTAGTTAGGCTAGCTCAAGGGAACAATGGAAACAAGTGATAGCAACTGCCTTTCCCACTGCAAATTACTTCTTCACATGCTATCAGAGAGAATTTACTGAGGCATAGCATGTTCACCTTTCTACTGAAAATCTTTTATTGATTCCTTACTGCCTCATCCACTTGGTGTGGTGAAACAAGAGCCCTGATAACTTCTGCATCCTGATCTTTCCTCTCTAAAAGTCAGCTGGGCAGTGCTCATCTATGTTCTTTATACATTGCTTTCTTTCTTTAGACATCTTTCTTCCATCTTGCTTTTTGGAGAACTTCTACTCAACCTGGAAGACTAGATGCCGGGAGCCTTAATTTGACAATTTCCTCAGGGTTTCATGTCTTGGGCATCCTCACCACCAACCACCTATAAATACTCAGAGCTATAGCTTGTGCTAAGTACTTAACAGGCAGTATTTGCTGGGTCCTAGCATTAACCAAGTGAGCTGTCATTTTATACCCAAAAAATCAAGAGGATGAAATACTTTGAATGCCACTTCCTAGGATGTAGGATTTGAACTTTTACTCACAGAAAGCCACGCTATAGTTTCTACTAGCATTACTGCAGTTATCATATACATTCTCTAGACCATAAGCTCCATGTAGGCAGGAACCATGTCACATTTACTTCTGTCTTTGCAGCTCGATCAGGATCTGGCATAGAACATGGGTTGGTTATTGTTCACAGAATGCCAGGCAAGTGTGTTATGGCTAATCCAAATGAATGATGCCAGCCTGTCCCCAGCAAAAGGGTAGGGCAGGTGAGAATCAAAGGGGCAGAAACTTTTTTTTTTTTTGGTGCTGGGGGTTGAACTCACGACTGAGTTTGCCAGGCAGGCACTTATGCTGCTGAGCTAAACCTCTGGCCCTTGGAAACCTTTTTTTTTAAGATAGAGCCTCAATATGTTGCCCTTCCTGGCCTCCAATTCTTGGCTCAAGTGAGTCTCCTGCCTCAGCCTCCCAAGTGCTGGGATTTCCGGTGTGCACTATCATGCCCAGTTGAAACCTAACTTTTAAATTATAATTTAATTTACAGTCATGCATTAAGCACATAAAGACCATGCACAATATAAGACGAATTTAAACAGTTCTTACTCTCAAAATTGTAGGTGCAGTAAGCAAAGGCATTATGATCTTAATCATCCATCTGATATCAGACATTAAGCTTAAAGCTCTGGGACATTTTAAAGAAATTAAAAATCTAAAACTCTGAGTGGTTAAGTCTTTATCTTCAAAGGTTGTTGGCATTTTTATACAGCAAGTCTCTACTGGCTCACAAACAAGAACAATGGGTGGCAAGGCTATTCCCTGAGTGTCACTTCCTCCTACTGGTTATGGAAGTGATGTGGGCAGGGATTCTAAGTGAGAGGTCACTGAAGATAGGAACTATCTCATCTTTCTGTGGACCCTAAATAAAAGCAGGTTACTTTGAAACTTGCTGAGTAAATTAAACGTAATAATAATGAGACAGTTTTAACAAAGATATGGACTGATTATTTGCTCTAGTTCCTCAAGGGAGCAGGTTTACTCTTAGCATTGGGAAAAATGGATCTCTTGAGTTCTTTTAAACTAAACTGTGCAGAATCCCAGAGGGCACTATAGAAAGATCAGAGGTAGAAGTGGGGAAGGGTAGGATGAGCTCATCTCTCCCATCCCCAACTGCTGGTTTACATTCTAGTAAGTCTCCTGGCAATTGTGTGTACACCTGGATTACCAACTGAGTTGTCCAAGAGAATTCAAAGACAATTCAAAGGGCTAGCAGGTGAACTCAGGCTTTGTCTAGTCACCTGATCAGCTTCTGCCATTTGGAGAAGCCTCTATGTACCATGTGTGGTGCAAGTTGCTTCACAGCCTCTTGATGAGGCCCAAAGGGGAAGAAAGGGACTCAGTGTCACAAAGCCTGAGGCAGAGCTGGGAGTTCAACTCATCAGTAAACACTACTCCACTATTCCCCATTGCCTCCTTCCAACTGCTTTTAAGGTTTTGTGTGTGTGTGTGTGTGTGTTTTCTTTCTTTAAAGTCCTGCTTTAAAATGTGCACAAGTTAGGCAAATGAGTGAAGGATCCCAGTGAGAACCAGAGAGGCCTAAAGAGCACAGAGTACCTAAAAAATGGGGCAGGTATTACTCAGGATTAGTACTCTGTGAAGAAATGAACTTGGTGTCATTAGGTCTTTAGATTAAAGAGGCAAAAACCAGATTTGTGAGAAACTTTCTGATTTTTAAAATACAGGTTCACCCTGAGATAAAAGTAGAAACAAAACATGTAAATTATGTAAATTGGGACCTACAAACAAGTCTGTGGAATGGATGGAAGTAGCCCTTTTTTCCCCTCCCTGGAGACAGGGTCTTGCTATGTAGTCCAGGCTGGCCTTGAACTCAAGATCTTCTTGCCTCAGCCTTCTGAGTACCAGGCTGAAGAGTGGGCATTACCACATTCAGCCCGAAGCAGTCTTCTTTTACTGCCTTTAGATTCTGGCCTACAGGTGATACTGAGTTCCATTTTCCTTGCCTACTCTGTTCCTGTAAGATGGGGGTGAGTAGGAATAGGAGTAAGAGATCCTCACATGGGCATGCCTGTGGGCAGAGTAATGACTAACACTACTCTTGCACCAGTAAATTTCACCAGGACACAAAAGCCTGCTTTTTGAATCCAGACTCCACCCCCAACTTGAGCAAAAAAGTGGACACAATCAGAACACTCTGTCAGTGTATTTCATCTGTGTGGCTGGTAAAATTCCCCCGAAGTACCAGGTGTGGTGGCACATGCCTGGAGCCCCAGCACCCAGAAGGCTGAGGGAGGAGGATGAATGTGAGCCTAAGCTACACAGTGAGTTCAAGGCCAACCTGAACTATTTGGCAAGACCCTGTCCATGCTCCCTTCATTCCCCAAAATATAAAAAAGTCATTTTTTTTTTTGGCCTGAGAGCAGGGAGTCATTTTTGAAAATATTTAGTTTCTATGGATTTTTGTTTCTCTACCTGAAAAACAGCATAACATTTGTATCCTTTGTTCATTAACATTATTAATCATCAGGGGTACGGTAGTGACTGACATGTTTCTTGTACTCTCAGAATTTATATATAAATGCAGATAATCAGATCAGTAGTTAATGCATTATATTTTTGCTAAATGTTGAGAAGAAACAGAAGGGGAAAGAGAAGATTAGAAGATATGTCATGTGTCTGGCATTACTAAAAGTATGAACAAGCAGTGGAACAGATAAGTGGAGTATAAACTTAGGTATCAGAGGAGTTAAAGAAGCTTATAGCTCTTGGGAAAGTTGTATCAATAAAAACAAAGTCATCATCCAAGCTTTTTGGCACCTCTATGTGACAGGAACCCTAAAGTATTATATGACCTAAATTGTAGGGAGAGGGTGACAGCTGCCTGGCTCTCCTTTTTCCCACCCTCCCAGGTTTACATAACAGCACTGCCAGGGGGCCAGAACAGGTTAAAGGGACAAGTAGCCTCAGGCATGGAAGCCAGACCCAGCAGGGATGGGGTCCAGCCTGGAGAATTTCCTCCCGAACCAGTGCCAACACAGGGCAGGAGTGGTGGTGAAGATAGTGATGACATTCTTATTAATTAAAAAACTTCTCATTGTCATGTGAGACACGAAGGAAACCAGCATCAAAACTGGGTTACAATAAGCACAGGTTCTGGGCTGATTAATTTTCTCTTTCATTCACCGAGGTACTTATTTCTGCACTGGGTTGGCAAGGTCCTGGGCAAGGTTTGAAGGATCAGATAGATGACACAGGCTGGGTCCCTGTGGAGATCACAGGCCAGTGCGGGGAACAGACACATCAACACAACATTTTATCACAGAATGGGGAGTGCTACCAGAGGAAAGCACAGAGGGCTGTGGGCACAGAGGGAACACCTGACGCAACTGGGGAGGTCAAGGAACGCTTTCCGGAAATGGTACCCCAAATGGCATCCCCACTCACATGCACAATTCCAGAGATTCTACTAGAAGGCTGTCAAGAGCCATGCCTTCTGGCTGCACCAGCCTCCCAGAGTCCCCTGCTGCCCGATGCAGTGTCTGCAGAGCCAAACGCATCTTCCGCCACGCCTCATCCTCATCCGGCGCTGCATCGGACCCTCCAAGACTCCTGCAGGGGCCTGCCTTCTTTGGCAGGCCCAGCCAAAAGACCAACTCAAAACTCTATTGTCAGAGTAAGCTTAGGGTGAGCCACCCAGCCCCGGGTGCCAGAACCCTCCCAGAACAACTGTGGCCCATGCCACCCCCACTTCTCGGTGAACACTGGCAGGGTACCTCCTATTATCTCCTTTGCTCAAAATAAAGTGACCGTCTTCCAGGTGGCAAGCTGGAAGCTTTCGAAAATCCTCCTATTGCTCACTCTCAGCAGGATTCGCCAAACCTGGGATCTGAGGGGGGAACGGGGGAGCCGCCTTGTGGGACAGGGGTACAGGGCAGAGGAAGGGCAAATTTTGCTGGGTTTCCACCTTAGCGCAGAAACTCCACCAACCTTCCTGGCAACCCGATTATCTGCTCCAACTGGAGGGCCCAGGACACAGATTTGGGAGCACAGATGCTCACAACTTCCTATGGCAAGGGCCATAGGAAGTGCAGGGGGAGGAGGAAAGCCGCTCCCAGCTGGAGAGGCAAGAGGCTGCAGTCTTGCAGGTTCTAGCGCCCAAGGAAGTGGCTTTGGGGAGAGGGGGCAGGTGGGCCCCAGCCCAGTCTCGGTGTGGGTGTACTGCCAGAACCTTTAGCTTGGGCAAGGTTTGGAGGAAAAGGGGCAGCTTTAGCCTGGTCACAGGAGGACCGGCCGAGCCTCGGCTTTGGAGAGGAGTCCAGCCTCTACTCCCGCTCCGTGGGGAAAAATCCTTGGCTTCGGAATGGGAAGAAGGCTGCAGCCCCAAACCCACAGGATGGTCCATACCCAACCCCGCCCCGCGCCAGTTCAGAGGAGATGAAAGCGCCCGACCAGTAGGTCGCCCCGCTCGCTCCTACCTGCGAGCCAGGCACCAGCTTGGGTTCATCCTCTTCCCTGGGGCCGTCGCGGTCGGACTCCGCCGGCGCCTCCTGGGGCCCTGCACCCGCTCCCGCTTCCAAGCTTGGCGGCGGCGGGGGCTCGGGCGCCTGGTGCTTCTGCAGCCCCGCAGCCCGTGCCCGTTCGCGCCGGCCCGCGCCGCCGCTTGGCCTGCTCCGCCTCCGAGTCATGCTGCCACTCGCGCCGCTGTCTCGCTCCACTCGCGCCGCCGCTGCTGCCGCTCCCCACACAGGACAACAGCCAATATGGCGGCGTCCGACTCCCCCTCCGCCCGCTGCCAGCAGGTCAGAGGGCACGCAGAGTCCGCGCCGCCGCACTAGCTCCTGAAGCCGTCTGCGCCATTTTTAATAAGGTTATACCCCTGCATTCTATAAGAGAAAAGCGGAGTGGGGAAACGCCCTCCTACACGCTCTCACAGGTCGTAAGAGATGTGACCTAGTGCAGAAATACTATGGGGTTGTTGCGATGCGCGGGTCTACGGTCTTAATAGTTGTCTATAAAATGGCTGAATGAATCAATTTCTGCTATGGTACTTTCATGCTCCTGGTCTGACTCCTCCCAACTGTACCTGAAAGGAGGTACAGTTCCATTTTTCAAAAAAGAAACATTGAGGCTATAAAAGGCCTGCGACCACGAGATCATCTAGGTTGGGGATGGCAAACCTTTCAGCGCTTTCCATAATAACAAACAGCCGCTGTGGCGCACACATGCTACAGATTCACCACCATTGGTAGGTGGTTGTTTGTAACCTGTGGTTCAGTGAGAGACCAGCCATCTGTGCTTGAAATCACCGAACCCGATAAGAGACAAGATGGCGGACTGGTAGGTAGCAGGAGAGAGACCCTCTCTGAGAGAAACAGCTCAAATGCCAGAATAAAACACCCTGGAGAGACCCAAACAGAGAGAGATAGACTCTCACAACACAGAAAGAAACTAAAGCGCAAAAACCCGCTCGAATAAGAGGTCCTGGGGCTACTATTAGTGAAGATAAGATCGGCGAGCACGGCACCCGCCTCGAGACGCCTGAATTCCACCCGACCTGAACAAGCGATCCG
>PVJX010019931.1:0-34023 GCA_004027295.1 Dolichotis patagonum
TGTAAAAAAAAGTTTTTGCACTTGATATTAATCAAGGTACAGGTGTTTGACAAAAAAGAAAAGATTTTTCATCACTTGGTGCACTTTTAAAATTCAATTCAAGTTGGGTAATTAAAGAGCTAAATTCATGTTTCTTTAAAATAAACTTCTGACTTTCAGCATTGCCACTTTTCTTTATCTTGCCATTTAAAAAAAGATTCAGATGATACTTAAAGAAAGATATAAATGGAATTAAAAACTATGTACTTTCTGGCTTTCAAAGGTTGTTGTACATTTGCTGATTTTCACTACTGTTCATTTAAAAACCTTTCAACATTGACATTAAACATTGAAGCCCAAACAATACAAATGTTCTTTTAAAAGATTTTGTTTCATTTAAGATGGCAACAAAAAGCTCCTGACTTCCAATCTCCTGTATATTTGCTGCCAGTTCTTACCCACCCATTTTGTGACCTTTGGAAGTGGCAGGGTGCAGCTGAACTAAGGACGTGGAGGTATGAGACATTGGAGCCTGAATCTGCCTCTCAGCTCAGCTGTGCTTGAGTTCCACAGAGACCGTGCACCCCTGCTTCCTCACTAGGGACTTGAGATCAGTGATGCCTGTCATTACTTATTATGTGAGAAAACAAAGCAATGTATTACATAACACCCAGGAGTAGTACACACCTCTGCTTCTTTCACAGGATAATATCTTCTTGATTTTGAAATCATCTTTTTGTTTTAGCACAGACTTCTTTTTTTTTCCTTTTCTTTTTAGTACTGGAGATTGTTCTCTGTACCTTCACACTCAGCTATACCCCCAGCCCTTTCATCAAAAATTCCACATTTTTTTTTTTTTTTTTTTTGGTACCGGGGATTGAACTCACAACCTCACGCTTGCCAGGCAGGTGCTTAAGCCACTGAGCTAAATCCCCCCCCCCCCCCCCAAAACTCCAAATTTTGAGAAAGGATATTGCTGAGTTTCCTAGACTGGGCTCAAACTTGTAATTGTCTTGCCTCAGGCTTCCAGGGTGACTAGATTCCAGGCATGTGCCATCAGGTCCAGCTATGGACACCATTTATATGAGAGCTGCAGTGAAAATAAAGGCATCCAAACAAAGAAGGCAAAGTGGGAAGGGTGAGAAGGTGCCCTGTACCCCTTTAAAGCACATTGCTTCCTAGAAAGTGAGAACACCTATTCCTGGTATTCCTCTGATTTCATGAATCTGTTACCTACAGCCAAAGAGAGAACTAATGCTTGAAAGAGAGTAAATACTAAGCAATTAAAGGGCAATTGTAATGAGCTAAGGTAACAGAATGATCATTTTTCAAAGCTTGGTGCTTCGTTTTTAAGCCCAGAAGATGATTTCCATAAGTAGCCCTCAAAATCGTGCCCCTTAGGATTTGACTGGAAGCCGAGGGAGAGCTCCATTACAGAATCAGCCCAGACAGAAAGCATCGCTTGCATTTGCTGAAGCACAGTGGAGGAAAAATCACGAAGTGTGTGCAGGAGAAAGCAAAGGATCACTTTATTCAAAAAATTTGAACATTAAATAGTCTCACTAGGTGGAGCTGAGACAAACATCAGCTGTGCTGCCTGTAGGATTTACTGTACAAATTTAAAGTCATAGAAGGAATTTTATTTTTCAGTCTGGTAAGTTACTAATTCAAAACAAAAGCAAGATTTTTCTTGGTAAACTGATTTTGAAGTTTTTCATTTGAGATGTGAAAGAAGCATTGTTTCACCACCACACATTTTTAACTATTTTGCAATAAAATCTCTTTCCCGTATCCACCTTTAACTCAGACTTTTTGATGGCAGAGAGCGAGTTCTTAGAAAAGGAATTGAGAAATTAGACATCATTCTTCTCTGTCAGCGGCAGTTATTTTCCCTGGTGATTTTTCATCCTGATCATCTATTTAGCTAATGCCCAGCTATCATCTCAGGGCATCCTGTAACAAGTCCAGCTGGGGTGGTGGTTTCCTGGGACCAGACTCCCCTGGGCAGTCACTCACTTGCTTTCTCTCTTGGTGTCTGAATTAGGCTTCCTGCTGAATGCTCCATGCTTTTCCAGGCAAAGCTTTGCCACTTTCCGCTGTCTGCTAGATTCAGGGGCCCGCTCTGCAGCTTTCCTAAGGAAATCATCGTTCTATTGATCATGGGCCGAAAGGAAGAAAATCTCAGCGACTTGATGTGTGCCAGTGAGTGCATGCCAGCCAGCCTGAGAAAGAGTGCGCTTTCTTGTTGAAATGAAACAGAATTTGTGAGAAGGAGCAGACAGTTTTTGCTCCTGGTTGGCACTGTGCATAAGAAAGCAGGCTGTGTCTTGGTTTTCTTAGGGACTCAGCTGCAATGAGTTTCAGAAGTGCAGGCGTGTGTGTGTTTGTGTGTGTGTGTGTGTAAGTGTGCCCCTGAGAGAAAGGATTTGGTAGACAGTGGGGAGGGTTAAGAGAATTCATTCAGGTGAGTTGATCAGCTCAACAAAGCAAGGCAAAATCTGCATGAAGCTTTGACTTTTCCCTTCAGAATAGGAGGTGACCAAGTTTGAAAGCCAGCGCTAAGGACATCTCCACTGCCATGCCAAAGCCTGAGCGGGGCTTCATGCTGCTCCACCAAGAGGGTGGGGTGTCAAGGGGACAGGGCTGTGGTCCAGGCAAGGACTGCTGGTATCTGGTGAGGTCTCTTGATTGTGATTGCTTAGGCTTTGCCTTGGACACCAGGCTCAGGCTGGATCTCTCACTGACACCAAATTTACATTCCTGAGTGTAATTAGTTTCCACATATTTTAAAAGACATTATTTTTTCTGTTGAAAACTGCACAGTAATTCTTTAAAAAAAAGTTTTTATTTAATTAAGGGTGTATTCTAGTGCGTTTTCTTCCTTGTCAACCTCTTTACTATCAGTCCCACAATTAATGTTAAGAATGAAAGCAGAAATATTATAAGATACCCATGTTTGATCACTTTGCATGGGAAAGTAGTGGAAAAAACTTCCAGGGTGACTTCAGGGCCTGCTGTCCAGAGGTGAGCATGGTGTTGGGTGAGGACACTTCTTGGACCCACTTCAAGCCGTGGAAAATGTCACTCTCATCCTGCGCCTCCCAGGAATTTGTTAGCATCTGAGATCTGGGCTTAAGCAGCAGTGAATTGCTAGGAGACAGCGGTTTATGGGCACATTTTGACACATTTCATTACCAGCAGGAAGAAATAATTTTCCTCTCCAGAAGTAGACAATTGTTTTTAGGCTTGATTCTCTAGTAACGAAGGAGACATGAATCTTGGAAAATGTGTGTGTGTGCATGAGCATGTGCCTCTGTGCCTAAGGATTTGTGACAAGGAGGGCGAATAATGTGTGTTTGCATTTGGATTGTGGGATTGATACTTGGAAACACTTCACCAGAAGCATTGAATGATTGTCAATGAAACAAACAGTGTGCAGGGAATTAGCTTCCTTGTTTCATCTGTAGTCCTATCATTAATCTAACTTTAACTAACCAGCCCCCTAGAGGGCTAGCTTTGTGATTCCCTCATAAAACTGTCAAAGGGGAAAGGATGTTGCTGACCTAAGAACAAGACAGAGGGCTCTTGAGTGTCCTACAAGCCTCTTTAGACAGGGATAAGGGGACATGCCATAGCTATGCTAGGTGGACATTGTCACCAAAATTCACTTGCAGTCATTCAGCAACAATTAGTATCATGTCCAGTGCAGATAGTCAAGTCCCACCTTGACAAAGACAAAAGGACAGAGACAGTTCCTGAGTAGTAATCACCTTGAGAGAAGGAATAGCTAATATCAAGGTATAGTGAGCCTGAAGCACATGGTAGATCTTTAACTGACAACTAACAACAGGAACAATAAGACCTCGTCATTCGGGGAAACATAGGGCATTTCTTGGTGTTTCCACTCATTTCTTAAGAGTTTAGTCAGAGTCATTGACCATAACTTTATCTAACTACACCAGTAATAGAGTCACTGATGACTGAAATAAATCGAGGGAGAGGTCTAAGGAAATTTCGTGTCTATAAAATAGACTGTAGATAACACTATTCTCATATGTGATGTCTGGATTATAGAAAGAAACTTGTTATTTTATCTAGGAATGAGACAAAATAATCCATAAAAGTAAGTGTTGCAATAATTCAGTCACTGGCTATCTATATTGTAGCTTGATCCTGCTAACCCTGCTTTCTGTTATTCTCTAGCTCAAAATAATTGGATGGTTCTTAATGTGTAGATTTCAGCTATTATAGCTGTTCATGTTTCTTTCTTTACTTTCCAGATCTTCCCATTCTAACCACTTTCAACATCTACACTTTGTTGATAACATTCCTGCACACAATGGTATTTTTATTAATTTTGGTCTTTACCACCTACTTGGTAGTATTCATTTCTTAGGCTTACTTTTAAAACTTTATATTTAGAAATAGTTTTAGACTTACAGTGTTTTAAAGATAATTCATTCAATTCTAAGAAATTAACATTGGTACAACTCTATGAACTCAACTACAGAGTTTATTTGGTTTTCTCCATTGTTTCACATATGACCTTTTCCTGCCTCAGAATCAAATGTGTGATAGAATATTGTTGTCATGTCACCTTGGTCTCCACCAATCTGTGACTGTTTTTCAAGTCCTTTACTGCAACAGTGGCCTTCATCTCTTAAGTACCCGACAAATATTGAGTAAAATTTTCTTGACTTTGAGTGTGTGACTTAGGTTTTCTCATTATTAGATGAAAGTTACAGTTTAGGGGAAAACCAGAGGGATAAAATGCTCTTGCCACTACATCATATCAAATGGTACACACCCTCATCAGGGCTTATTACCTGAGAGGCTGGCCTTAATCCTTTCAGAGAGCTTGCATCTATCAGGGTTTCCTACTATTAAGTTACTATTCTGTCTTTCCAAATCCCAGTCATCAAACATGAGTCCCTAAAATCAGCCCACATTTCATGTGGGATGAAATTGGACTCCATTCTTCGGGAAGAAATACTAAAGAATTTTGAGTCCATATTAAAAACCACGGTGCCTGTTGGGGTCTGTACCTAGACCTCCAATCCCCCAAATAGGTGAACAGTGAAGGCTCAAAAGAATGAGACACACACATGGTGTTTAGGGCTGCAGGAGAAGTGAGATCCTTGACAGAGCTCGTAACTCTGCTAGCCGCCTACTGACTGACTCTGGGCTGCCTGTATTTAATCAGAACAAGCAAGGCGTTGAGTGGACAGTGCAGGAAACCTGAACAGGATCTTGGGAGGGGGTTCAAAGAGCCCTAGAGCAACAGATGATGCTAATTAAGGAAAAGTATCCGGAAAGTCTCCAGGCAGGCTCAGCTGTGGCCTATCTTGCCCCCTGAGGCATCACCTCATTCTCAGTTCAATCATGCCTGGGCCACACCATAGCACTGTAGGTGTATTCAGCATCCATGCTGTCCAGCAGGTGTCCGATAACCTGTATTAACTGGGAGATTTCTGAGGTTTCACAAACACCCTGCTCCTTAGTGCTTTGCTCATAATTTTTACTGTCAAGCAACATGATTATGGGAGAAGCAGTTATTGATATCATGGTTTAACTGTGCTTTTTTTAAACTCCCCTCATGTTTATTATTTAAGAACCTTCTATAACATATATTTGCCCATTTTCCCACTTATTCATTTCTTCTATGTTTATTATTTCTTCTACATTTATTATTTAAGAACTTTCTGTAACATATATTTGCCCATTTCTCCACTTACATTATTTGTTTATAAGTGATTGTGGACTTGTTTTATTGGTGTTGCAATGTGGTATCTTATTTGTTTTAGGGTTGTCAGTGGGGGTTTTTAAGTCTTTTTGACTTTTTTTTAGTGTTTCTTTAATTTCTGGTACTTCAAGATGTTCCAGGTCTGTCTTATGTTTTTCTGGAAGCTACTCTAGAGTTAGAAAAGAATCATGGCTTCTATTACTGCAGGATGGCATTCAGAAGTCAAGGTCTGGCCTCTTGTTTTGCCTTTTGTTACTGGACAATCAGGGCTTTTAGTCCTCAGTGCACAGAACTAGGAAATAAACATACATGTGCTTGCTGAATCCCATTAGGACACAGATCTCTGGGCTCTCTCTCTCTTTCTCTCTCAATAAACATGCATGAGACGGTACCTCTGCCACTCTCACCCACCTTTCATTTGAGTTTGTGGACCTTCTTTCCAAGACACTGAGAAACGTGGCTCCCATTATTTCCAGTCCATTTATTTATTTGTTAAACTGTAATATATAAGTAAAATACAGTCATGCATTTCTCAGCAGCAGGGATGCACTCAGAAAAGCACCGTTAGGCATTTTTGTCATTGTGTGAACATCATGCAGAATACTTAAAAACAAACAAAGAGAGATTACGATGGCATAAGGAAAGACAACCTTATGGGACCATTGTCATATACATTACGCCATCTGGCACATAACTGTTTCAGAACTGGTAACCTACATCCTGAAGAGACAACCGTGTCAGCTACACTACTGTGCTTGCGTACAGTTCTTTATTTTTGTCTGTAGTCTTATTTCTTCCAGTCAAGGTGTTTCCCAAACTCACTTCGGTCGGCTCATTTTGCGCTTTACTCCCCTCAGTGAGGATTTCACACATGCTTGTAATGTATGGATTCCTTCCTCTCTGAACTCTATCCAGGAAGCTCAACATGTTTTGCTCATTTACTTCAGTTCACAGGTAGTAAGGAACACCGTAGTGTTGGACTCACAGGTTTGAAAAACGGATAGAGCACTTGTAGAATAGATTTTTGGCGTTACAATTTGCCTATGTGTCTCCCTGTAGCCAATCTTCCCTTCACAATACCTTGAGTACGTTTTGTCTGATTTCCACTTCCATTCTTTGGCTTCTGAAGGATGTTATACAATTTGCCTTCTGAGTCAGGTTTCTTTCACTTAACAATATGAACTTAAGTCCCAACAATAGTTCGTGCTTTTGTATTGTCGAGTAATATTCTGTGGTTTGAATGTTCTACAACTCACTGATCCAGTCAGCTGTTGAAGGCCATCTTGATCGTTTTTGCATAATTATAAATACAGCTGATTAAATATTTTGCATGTAGTTTCTTTTTCATTCACTTCTATAAATACAGTAACTAGGAGTTGGATCATTAAATCCTGCATTTGATAAGTATATGATTAACTTTATAAGAAATTATTCTTAAAAGGAGCTGTAAACATTAATATTAATAAAATTAGTTGTTGCTCAATAGCAAATGATCATTAACTAATTTTTTAGACAATCTGTCCCTATAATACCAGAATGCATGGGATAGTGTTTGCTCAGATTATTTATTTACCATAATTATTTTTTCAGTCTCTAGTATATATAAAGCATTATTCTAGTTTCCAATTTTTTTTTATATGTGGACTCCATTTTTTTTGGAGGGGAGCAAAATAAATATGATACAAATAAATAAGATAATTTTAGAGTGATGAATATTTTGAGGCTATTCTCCTGGAATTCTGGTGAAACATTTTAATTCTACTAACCACTACCTTAAGATTTAATAACTTAATCATTTAAGAACTTAATCAAGTTTCATGAGATCAATGAATGTGTCACAGGGCTTTGGAAATGATGCTTTAGAAATACAAGCTCAAAAAAAATTCAATAAAATAAATGTTTCACCTCAATTCCAGAAGAATAGCCTCACTAATATTTACATAGAGTAGGCTGAAGTATCTGTTTTGTTTTAAATTTAATGTGGAGAATAAAGAGTGAAGGGGGCAGAGGAGAGAAAAGAAATGGATTAGAAATATAGGAAATTTCTCCACTGAAAGGTGATTTAAAATTTTTTTAAAAAAGAAAAAGTAATGCGACTAGGCCTCAAGTATTCCTCGTCTTTAGGAATGAATGATAAATAATATATATTTTTTATATCTAAGTAACTTTGCAAATAAATTTAACATGCATTATTTGGACCAACATCTAGTATTATCCATGGAGCAGCACTGAGCTTAATGTGTAAGAGGTTTAGGAACTGATTTTCATATGTTGGGTTTATGGCTCAATACTTTTGCACTGGGATGGAAAACAGTTCCTCTGTTACCATCTCATTTCTTTGATGTGGAAATGCATTATTTGCCTAACACAGGACAAAGCAGCCCTGAAACTGGATATTTGAAAAATTTAAAACGAATATTTGGTTAATGCCCTGAAACCCATGGTGTCCCCTGGCTGAGGGTCTAGTTGTGGGAGACTCAGATCTGCCTGCGCAAAGGCTGTTTCTAGGAGAGGGACCTCTTCCGGCCGCCAAGCAGGGCAGGATGACTAGGCTCCTCTGACAATGACACTGCAGTCCTGACAACTGAGTCCTGGAACTTTGATGTGGACTGGCGCTCTCCCTCCCTGCTAGGCACCTGATTCCAGTTGCAGTCTCAGTCCTTCTAAGCTTAGGAAACTTGCATTTCCTTATTCTCATTTAATCACCTTTAAAGTGTAAGGTTGGCTTCTGGAAATACCAGTTTCTACTAGTTTCTTGAGGGAAGGGAATTATTTTAGGGGAAATTTATGTTGGGTGTCATTGGAAATTCATGTTAGAATGTTGAGCAATGAAAGGCAGGACTAGCGTTGAGAAGCTTTGAGTCATTTTTCTGTGACTTGCATGCAGAAATATTTTGGGCATTTAGGAGTTTGTATGGGGCATTACTTTCCCCAGGAGGTTCCGATTCCACAAGTTGAGTTCTGAGGTCCCTGGCTGCATAGTGAGCCCAGCACTGTGCAAGAGATGGGCAGACCGAGAGAGGGCAAAACAATAGGCTCATTCAGAGTTAGTCTCCTTGATGTTTGCCTTTAACTGATCAATAACTCAGTTCAGATGGATACAACTGCGTTTCAAACTGCTATTGTCCCATTAACTCACTTTATCTTTATCACCTAATTTCAGCACAATATATAGTATTTCTCTTGTCAGGATACGAAAAGACATACAATGAATGAAACTTGGATGGTTCTTTAGGAACGCTATACACACACAAACACACACACATCTCTGTACATGTATGCATGTGTTTCTATATACCTAGATAATACATACTTATACTGTATATATGTATCTATGCATACATGTATATATTTCTGTCTTTCTCAGCTGCTATAAATGTATACATACACTTTAGGAAAAGAAAGACTTGTATAAACATTTTAATACTAAATGTACCGAGACATCATGAGATTAAACAAGTTACCTTTGGCCTCTACAA
Organism: Dolichotis patagonum; assembly: GCA_004027295.1. Classification (NCBI taxonomy): domain Eukaryota; kingdom Metazoa; phylum Chordata; class Mammalia; order Rodentia; family Caviidae; genus Dolichotis; species Dolichotis patagonum. The sequence continues at coordinate 9,202 of PVJX010019931.1, forward strand.
TTACAAGAGGTGCTCAGTGTGGTGACCATGAGCTTCCAGACATGTATTAGACAGCGAACTGCTGCTTGGGTAACCTTGGTCACTGAGATTACTGCAAATGCGTTTTCAATTTCTTCTCCAAGGGCCGCAGTGCAGTGGGTCCTCTGTGATATACGCCTTCCTCTAGGGTCCCCTATAGCGAGGGTAACACCGTCTGTTCAAAAATCATCATACTGTTTTTCTTTTTTCTGAATTACGTACACATTTTTTAGCCAGCTCTGTGTATACAATAATCCAGTTTTGCTTTTTTTTCCTTTTTCTTTGTTGAATGGATTCTCTTCTTGCCCATGGTCTCTGTCACCGTTAGATGACATTGCTCTCAAAGCCAGAAAGGAAAATGTTGAGTACGGGAAGAAAGAGGAGGTAAAATGAGGCACTCTCTGTTAAAAGATAAAACAGACCATGACACTAACAGTAGAACTCGCGGAGCAAATTGTACTATGATTAAATTTAAACAGATTGAAATGAGTATGCTATTGTCCAGTTCGTTTAAGGAAAAGAATCCAAAAGGAACAGCCCAGATTTATTTGACTAGAGGTCAAATTCTGAATCTCATGTACAGGAGCTATCTTAGGCTGCGGAGGAGCCTCGCTGCCCTTCCTGGGGTGGACCCCAGGCCGCCCAGAGGCTGGCGGCGCAGGAGCTCTGCCCTGGCGGCCCTGCGGTCTAGACCATCGATCTGCTTTGCAGCAGCTCCACCTATCGGTAAGAAGCAGCAGGGGACCGACCAATAAAATTGCCTGCTGCAAGGCTGGTGTTTGGGAGCCCGGCTGTGCTGTCGCTCAAGGCTAAAAGGCGGCAGGACATAGGATTGTTATTTTGAACCTGCCACCGTCCGCTCCTCAAGCGGAGCTGAGGGAGAAGTTGTCATTGCGCGTTAGTTTAGCGCCAGTGCTGGGAATTAACTCCTATGCACGCAAGGACAGCAAGAGAGTTTCCAGGCTGAGGGAAGCAAAGTGCTGTGGGAGGATTTCAAGCTCCATGTTCCTGACAGATACTAAGGAAGATTCCCAGCCCTTGCAAGCCCTATCACTAGCCTTTCCTTTTTGCGATGTGCTGGTGGTTGTGAAGAAGGACCTCTTTAAAGTAATGAGCTTTGCACGTTGGATGCAAGAGCTCCATTCTGCAGACAGACTTTCTGGCTTCAGAACTGCAGAGGCCTCTATGAGCAGGCTGCCTCTCCATGTTCCAAAATCAATATGCAACCCCCACCCCGGTCTTAGGGAGAGTGATGCCATTGCGATATACCTTTCCTCTAGTGGATGATTGTTCAGGTATTTTGGCAGTGTTGGTAGTGAGATGGAAGTACTCTGCCAAAAATTCAGGAAGAAATATTGAACATCATGTTCCTTAATTTTTCAATCCAAATGTAATTGGAGTCACTTGCCTTGGGGGATGGAGTGGGAAAGAAGCAGAGATCACACGTTTACCCGTCTTGGCCTCTCATTGCTTTATGAGTAGCTTTAATGCCATTCTCTGCTTCTGACTAGTCACTTCCTCCTTTCATCCCAATTCAAAATGAGTGAAGAAAGATGGATGGGTTATTTTGGGGTTCTAGGTAGTATCTTGTTATGGTTTCAGTGTCTCCTGTGTTCTCAGGTGGGGCTCCTAGAACGTGACAGTGTGCTATACACATCAGGGGGTTACACCATTGCTGAATTCAGGGTTGTAGGAGCCATAGGGAGTTCTATTCTGGTCAGAAGAGGTAAGTCAAGGCAAGGGGGTTCTCCTGTTTCTGCCTTGAAGCCTGCTGACCATGGCTCAAACTACAAGCCAACGAATTCCAAGCCAAGCCAAGCCGAGTCAAAATAAAACAAACAAACAAACAAACAAACAAAACTTGTTCTCCTTTAAGTTGTTGGTGTCAGGTACTGCGTTTCAGAAAAGGAAAGCCACAAACTCAGATGCCTTCAGGAAAGGATGGTGATGCGTGGAGGGATGATTTTTCTTCTCTTGCAATGTATTTGCATCCCAAGTTTGAATAGGTTCATGGCCAGTATAGGAGCAAATGATCATTTACTGATGTATAACTAAGTGGTCTTTAGAATGCAACACCAGTTGGGACAGGTAGTACAAGACTATCATCCCAGCACTCTGAAAGACTGAGGCACGAGAATCCCAATTTTGAGCCCAGCCTGACAACAGCATGACATCGTGTCTCAAAAGAGGAAAAAAGGGAAGAGGAAAAGGAGGAGGAGGAGGAGGAAGAGGAGGAAAGTGAAGAGAAGAGGAAGAAAAGAAAAGGACTGGATGGGGATGCAGCTCATTGTGAAGGCCTTGTGTTCAGTGTCTAGTTCCATCCATCAATCAATTCATCAATAAAAGAAACCAGCAGTCCCTCTTTTGCTATCAGTTTTCTCTCACTGAGATAATAAGTGAGTGCCAGATTATCAGGGAGGAAAATAAACACAAAGGCAGAAAATTCCTTCTTACAGTGTATATGATGACCCCAAAAACGAAGTGATTGTAATAACAGTGGATTCCATCAGGGTACAGAGTAGCACAAACTGTGATTCAAAGTGAGGCTTGGAATTCAAATTCTGCTAGTTTTAATGCAGAGTTAGTCGAGTCTTCTCCTTGGTAATTCTCAGAACCGTTCTAGAACTATGTGTGCTTAATCGCTCAAGACTCAAGAGAAATAATATGAATCAAAAAATGATTACCTTTCACATTTTCCCACCAAATCATTCTTGTTCAATCATAATGCATCAAGCGGGGCTTGCTGGAAATGAGAGCCTTCGATGCCAACAAAAAGGTAGGGTACAGCAAAATCCAAACTTCAAACAGATTAAGGCAACCGAAACAAGCCAAACCAGCAGCTCTCTTTCCCACAAATAAAACCCTTCCAACATGTATATTCCACTGTGTATTCTAAAGTTTAAAACAAAGCAAAATATGTTGAATTATTATTTGACTATACAGAGACCAGACTGCTAGTGGAAACTTTATTCTAGATGGGTCTAAGAAAGGAACTGTGTATACATGTGAAAACTGAGTAATAAAAGAAAAAATAATTGTAGTTGGGAGCAACACAGAACCTTAAATAAGGCTGTGATGAACAAGGAGGCAGTATATCACACACTATGAGTTAGTGAGGAGTAGGCACTGAGGTTCTGGAAAAGTCAGGAGGTATTCTTTCGACAGTGAGATAGCTACAAATGAAATGATTATATGGAAATATGATTATCTTTACTTTATTCTCCAGTATACTCTCTGGGCGTATCTGACTTTGATTTCTTATGCATTTTTTAAGTCAAGTGATTTTACGGGTCTTAATTCAAGAAAAGCCTAAAACATGTCATCTAATACGATAAAAATAAAAAGAAGTTTTGAATTCCAACCTCATCAAAGAGGTAAATGAACAACTGTAAAAGAAAACAAAAACTGATAAAACAGATTTTTGATGAGTTAAAACATACAGAAGTCAGCCTTTAAGATTTGTTTTTAAAGTGAAGATTGTAACATGAACCATTTTTATAAATATCAATGCATAACATCGTGTTTCACATCTAAAATGTGTTTGACATGGCATTTATGCATCCTTTCATTTCCTCCACTATTTGACAAATGCTTACTGAGTAGTTCCTTGGTTAACAACAAACCTTGGTCTAAAAATTCAGGAAATAAATACTGGAAAAAAAATGTTGAACTTGGCATCACGGACCTCTCAAAATAATGGTCAATAGGTATAAGAATCCATTCTGATACTGGAATTGAAAGAAGATGAAGGATATATATGATTTTTAAAGAATAAGAAAAATTTTGAAAATAACATCAAAAAATGATTTTTTGTATTTTTTACTCATACATAGAATAAAAGAAATGATAGAAGAGGAAAGTGAATCCCTTGAGTAAAATGATAAATATTTTGCTAAAGTTGTTAAAGTATAGAGAAGAAATTGTCAAAAAAGAAAAAAAAGTTTGTCATACCAGAGAGTTGTATTTTACCCTTACAGCAATAACATAAGGCCATAAACTGACTTTAAATATAGATATTTTAGGCATTGATTTGTGTTCGGAAAGTATGACAGAAAAGGGAATAGTTAAATTGTACAAGATACTTGAAACAAATAGGGAGCACAATATGCATTTGTCCTGGCAAAAGATAACAAAAGCAGGAGATTAAAGTGGAAACGTCTCCTCTGGGAAAATAACTGCAAAGATGGAGAGACTGGAAAAACAATGGTGCAGAGAGATAATTCCTTGGGATTTTGAAGGATTATGTATGCAACATAAATGAGATGTCAGGGTCAGTAATGACTAAAAGATGCCTGCATATGGCACAGAGATGTGCAAGATAAACTATTTTCTGCAATGATTAAACCACAAAAGCTCAGCACTAACCGCAGTAAAATTTATATTTCACTCTGTCACAGAGTGATGAGAGATTACAGAGGAGTGACAAGCTTTGTTCTGCAGAGTCATCCAGAGGTTTGGGTCCTCTGACGTGTTTTCCACAACCCTGTAAGAATCCTATAAGAACCTGTATTGGAATCTCTGTATCTGGCCAACAAATAAAAAAGAAATACAGACCAGAAAATTCTTTAAGATTTTAGAGCCAGTCCCAGAAGAGTGTGTACATCACTTCTTGTTTTCCATTGGATATATGCTGGTCATATGATCCTTGTAACCTCAAAGCAATTAGAAAATATACTCTAGCACTGTGACAGTGAAAAAGGAAACATAGGTATTGGTAAACAACCATCTGGCTTCTGCTACAGTTAACATTAACAGTTAACACTATGAACAAGAAAGAAAATTACAATGTAAGTCTGGTAGGGAGGAAAAGGAGTTTGAAGTTGGACATTCTGACTCAGTGCTGCGGGCTTGACTGTGCATGGGTTGAAGCATTCTGCAAGTAGTAGAAAATCTGAGTTTGAGTTTCAGGAGAGAGAATCAAGATACTGGCACGGGAGTCATTGGTACAGAGAGGAGTTGGGGAGAGAACAGTGAGTACATGAAGATCCATGAAGATACAGAATTATTTACTGACCACGGGAGCTTTATGCGAGGTAAAGGACCAAGCAAACAGGAAAACAATGGAATGCAAGGTTTATCCATGAAGGCAAATGCTGGCAAAGAGCAATTTTGTTCAACTGAGCTCTACCACTGATTATTAATTATACAAGTGTAAAAGATCAGTTCACTTAAATTTGGATGGTCTGGTTTTTAATTTAAATTGACCTATCCCTGAAACTTTGGGCTAAACATGTAATTTCATTTATTTCCTCAGGATGTGACGTAAAAACAGTTATGCTCAGTGTACTCTAAATCCCTTCTCCCTTCACAAATTGAGTTATTTTATTAGTGAAGGCAATAACGTGTATTAACGAAGAAATGGGGAGTGTTTAGAGCAAGATGGTGGCACAGGAGAGTTCAACCTTTGTCCCTTCCAAAAAGAGTAAGAATGGGACAGCTGCCTACTAGTGAGGACAACCGTAGGAGAGTTCACAAGTCCAACTAAGAAGATACAGCAACTCAGGGGAGCAAACATTCCCAAGCTCATTTAAATTTTGAGTCTCCATGACTCAAAAAAGATGAGAAAAACACTTTCATTCTGCCGATGTCAACCCGTCCTTTAGGCCAGCAGGACTCAGTGCCCCCAGGGAGGTTCCAGCCCTTTGCACTTCCCTGTCAGGGAAAGGGAAGGTGGATGGAGCAGCTCAGCCTCCCCAGCTTTCGGCTCACTGTTTGCATGAGTCACTTCAGTTTCTCTTCGCCCAGATTGCTGCTATGGAGATGAGAATAACCGCAACATCTGGAGACAGGTGGTGCTCTGCTCAATTGGGCCTCCCGAAGTATGTGCCAGAGACTAACTCCACAGTGCACCCTGTTATGAGGGCTCCTGACTGGGTGAGAGCTGTTAGGGAAAGGGCAGGTTAGTTCACACAGAAAGGGCTCCTGAGGAAACATAGGTTCAGCCTCTCTGCCTGTCTCTCTCTTTCTCTCTCCCTTTCTCTGTTATGCTTTCTGTCACATTATGCCACAGCTAAGGACGCCCTCACCAGTCATGACCTCAGCTTCGAACTTCTTTGAACTTCTCAGTCTGTCAACTCATGAATCAAATAAACTGCTATTGTTCATCAACTGCCCAGCATCTGTGGCACCGTTTAGCAGCAGCTAGGGCTATTGCTGCCTGCCACATGGTGGAGCCATGTGGCCCCCACCTTCCTCTTTCTTTCTTTCTTTCTTTCTTTCTTTCTTTCTTTCTTTCTTTCTTTCTTTCTTTCTTTCTTTCTTTCTTCCTTCCTTCCTTCCTTCCTTCCTTTCTTTCTTTCTTTCTTTCTTTCTTTTTTTCTTTCTTTCTTTCTAATTAATATGTGTTTATAGTACATAATGATTACGCTCTTTTTCTAGCATCAGATTCATCTTTATCTCGTAAGATCTTTTCAGGTTAGATATGCACACACTGAAGACCAGACCCAGAGGCCAAAGAATATGTGAAACAAGCAAGACAATTGCACCGAGTCATGGTGTACTCCCCTCAACCCCCCCACCCCCCGCAGAGCTACATCACCCTTCTCTGCTGCCACCCAGTAGGCCTGGCGGCTGCTGTGTAACTCCCTACAATGTTCACTGCCGAAGACTCCAGTTTTGTCCCTGTAGACTCTGGAGGTTGTTCCTCAGGGGAATTCAGTTGTTTTACTTCTCAGATAATCAACCCTAAGTATAGCTGAAGACCTGCCTGTTAGTCTACTGAGGGTCCCACACTCTTTTGCCTTCTGTCTCCGGTGGTGTGAGCCACCAACCATCTTGCAAAGCTCTCCACAGAGTGGGCCACACCTCCACCACCAGGCTGTGCCCTGGTTAGGGAAGGTACCATGTGTATGCCTAGCAATGGGCTGGGCTCCTGGGGCAGGTCCTGGCGGCTGTGGCAGTGTGTACACCTGCGTGTGAACTGCATGTGTGTGCGCACATGCAGTTGGTGCCGGTCGCTATTGCTGACTCATTGTGCTCGCTCTTTTTTATGTTTTTGATTTTAAAAACAAAAAAGAAAAAAAATACAAACAGAATTTCAAAATAAATTAACACTAGTTAATATATTGCATATTATCTTAAAAGTAGTTGTTTAGATTACAAGACTTAGGTATGAAAAAATGATCAAACAATCAAACAATGAAAACACAAACTGTTCTTTTGATGAACCCACAGAGATTAGTAGTATGGTTCTCTATCTTGTGTGTATATATATATATATATATATACATATAAAATCTTTTCCCTTCTTTCTTTTCTCCTTTCCTCTATCCGGTTGTTCTTTCCTTTTGGTGTTCTCACTTCCTTGGCTGGGCATGTGTGTGCATACTCACAGTCAGGCCTAGACTTTATAGTTGTGCACAAAAAGGTGCCTAACTCCAACTCCTACAGCTGACCACAGTGTCATGCTTGCATCCAAGGCTGAACCCAGCAGTGGGAGCTCTGGTCCCTGCCCACTGCACCACTACTCAGCCAAGGGATCTACATCATCAGTACCCACTGATGCATGTGTGTGAGCAGCTGGCTCTTCCTCCTGTGAGCTGCCTCAACTACTGTGCCACTGGAGCTGGCCTCTTCACCTATGGGCATCCCTGGACTTAATTCCACTTCCTGTAGCAATGTGTGTGTGTGCAGCTAGCTCATACTTCCTTGCACATGTATCACTACAGTCAATAATGCCTCCTGCCATGTACACTTGTGTAACCAGGCACTGCAGCCAAGCCTCTGCACACCATAGACTTTCCTTTCGTTGCCACTTGTTTTGCCCACTTGCTGCTCGAGCCAGAGTGCTACTGATAACCCCAGTGTTCCTTGAAGCTACTATAGAGCACTTGAAGCACTTTCCCTGAAAGACCTGAGGTTGCTGACAACTTGGATGTCCACCTTAAACACAGTGTCTACTGAACCAGTTTCTCCAGTGCCCAGCAATGTACTTGCCTGGACTTTATGTCTCTGTGTGTTTCTACATTTGGCACTCTCCGAAGTGCCAGGGTGGTTCTAGCCAAGACCAGCCCCACCACAGGTGAGGCTCTTTTCTTATCAAAGACAACTCATAAAGTCTAGAAGAAATGACTATTTCTACAAAGTATCAGGGAAACATGACACCAGGAAAGCAGCACAATAAGCTTCTACTAACCATCACTAAAGATTTAGAGATCCAAGCTGGGTTTGCTTGCTGACTTCGTGTCCTTTGCTCTCTCTCTGAACTGGAGCAGCCGGATCCCAGCCTCTCCCCGTGAGTCAGTGCCATTCATAGACCGGCTGTATAGAAAGCAAAGGACACATCAGTGAGCAAACCCAGTCTGGGAACCAGCACCATGCATGGACCCCCACCTGACTGGAAAAGCCAGACCCAAGCCCCTTCCTGAGAACAGGCTGGCAAACAAGAATACCATCCCACAGCCTCTTACCTCCGCCACCGTAAGTGGCCAGCTTATCTGGAAAAACACAGGCTGTGATGCTTCCTGTGTTGCTTTGGTGTTCACTAATTCAGTGACCATGGGTTCAGAGCATAGTGGTACACAGTGTGGCATTTAGGAGGAATCTCTTTCTGAGGTTATAGCCATAGGTGACTTCCTATGCTCTTGTTTTGAAGTCCTGTATCATTCCTACTGTTTGACTGGGTTGGGTTTTATTCTCTTTTGTTTTGCTTGATTATGTCAAATCCGATGGCAGGAGCAACTATTTCAAAGATAGCAAGATATATTATGGTAGCAATTTTGGATTTACTATTGGCTTGTTTTGAAGTCCTTTATTGCATTCATTGTTTTGTTTTTATTGTTTCTGTTCTATTCTGTTCTGTTTGATTTTTACTATGTCTGAAGTTATCTGCAGCTATTTTGAAGACATCAAAAAGCATTATGGTAACTATTGTTGATTTTGTAATGTTTTTAGGCCTCTACTTCTTACAGTGATTTGTTTTAATTGGTTTTATTCTACTTTATCTTCGTTACAATTAAAAAAATTAAGAATAAGATTTAGAGATCCAGAATTTTACAAAAAAATTGAATTTTTCTAAAATTCAATCTGTGAATCTGTTTTTCTGTGAGAAAACACAGATAAACAATTTAATTATCCTAGATAAGTAATACAAAATGAAACAAGTTCAACAAAGAGATAGATAACTTGTACAAAATGTCAAGTAACTCAGACACATAAGCTTAAATATTGCATGGTTTCTCTTATGATTATTTTCTCTCTCTCTTTCTCTTTCTCTCTCTCCCTACAACTGCATTTATCACTTGATGTGGAATTAGTGAACAGAAGCAAAATTCTAGGTTTGTGAACAGAGTTGTTAGCAAACAGAACCATTTGTGAACCAAGGAATTACTGTTTGTAGTATGAAGTGAAAGACAGATAATTGGATGAAAAGTGAAAGAAAAAATGGTATAATTCAGTGCAGACAAAGTATCTAAGGGTGCACCTTGACTTAGTACTATTGTCATACAAGCTTTTGGCCTATTAGTCTGATTTTCAAGCTGTATATGTGATAATTAATTTTTTTAAGTCTTATCAGAAAAATGAAAAGAATTTGATGCTGGAAAAATATAATGAAGTGGAAGGAGAGAGAAATGAATTGAAATGTGTTAGGTACATGTACCAATGCCCTGTAGTGAATGTAATTATTATGTCCAGAAAGCATGTACTAATAAAAGTCATAAAAGAAAAGAGCCAAACAAATTGTGGATTTGAAAAATGCAACAACTGAGTAAAAGTGCAATAGACAGTTTTGAGGGAAAATTTGATCAAGCAGAAGAAGGAAGTGAATTCAAGGATAGATTGTTCTGAATTATCCATTCAGAAGAGAAAAGCAGTAAAAATAAATGAAGAAAGTCTATGGAATTGGAGGAATATCATTAACAGCATTAGCATTTTCACTGTGTGAACTAATAAGCACAAGAGAAAAAGGGGCACAAGGCTTACATAAACAAATAATGGCTGATAATTCCCCAAATCGATGGAAAGATGGACACACAGTGGTATAAGCTCTCAAATTAGTTTCAGCCTAGGATTTTATCAAGACACATTGTAATCAAATTGACAAAAATTAGTTTTTGGGATATAGCTCAGCAGGACAGTGCCTGCCTGGCAAGCATGAGGTCCTGAATTTGAGTCCCAGTACAAAAAATTTGGCAAAAATCAAAGACAAAAGAATTTTGAAAGCATCAAGGGAAAAAAGCATATCACACACAAGGAAAATTAAATGAATGTATTAGAAGTTTTCTCAGTAGCAATGTTGGCTAAGGGAGAGGTGGATAGCATCTTCAAAGTGATGACAGGAATAACCAAGAATACTTTACCTGGTAAAGCTCTCTTTCCAAATGAGGAAGAGATGAAGAATTTTCCTGATAAAGAAAATCATAGGGAGCTTATCACCAGGAAATTTGCTGTACCAGAAAGGTAAAAAAGGTTCTCAGAGATAAACCAAATGACTGTAGCTAGTGATTTAAAAATACGTGAAAGTAAACCAGGCATAGTGCTACACACCTGAAATCCCATTACTCTGGAAGCTGAGGCAGGAGGAGAAAGTATGAAACTCTTTAGTAAAGGAAATGCAATGTTAATATCAGTGTAGAATATATCAGTATTGTAATAGCAGCGTATAAATGACATAGCTATAGCATAAAGGTTAAAAAACAAAAGTACTAAAATAAGTACTGATAAACAGTGATAGGTGGTGTGGTGATAGGTAAATGATACAAAAACCTAAGAAATTACATAAAAAATAAGATGTGGTATGAGAATAACAGTGAAGAGCTTTTGAATGTGAATGACATTAATATAAACTTAAAATGTATTGATAAGATGTATTAGTCAGCTTTGCATAAATATAAAAAAATGTATCCATGCTGTATATGTTACTCACCTGTCAGTACTTAGTACTTACTTGGTTGTCAGTTTAACTACTGCAGTATGATAGAGTTTATCTTCAAGTAACTTATTTTGCTTAATGACTCTAAGAAGCAAGAGTAGTAGTACTGGCAATTCAGATATGCCAAAGAAAAACCATAAAGTCCCCTTTCAGGGAAAGTAGTGAATGGTCTTGACTTAAGGAAAGAAAAACATCATACATTGAAGTTGCTCAGTCCTATATTTATGTTTATATTAACCATGACATTGTAAAAAAAAAGAGAAAAGGAATTTGTGCTAGTTTGCTCTTATTCCCCAAACCTCAGAAAGCTAAGGCTACATTTTATGGCAGTTTTAGTTCAGGTACTTTATGAAAAAGACATTAAATTATAAGGTCTGGTACTATTTGTGGTTCAGTTATTAATTGGAGGCCTTTGATCATGCTGATAGGAAACAGCTACTGCATTGTTTGCTGGAAATTTCCTGAGAGAATAGATAGCAATAATTTTCGACACATATAAAAAAGAAAAAAAGGTAATTGCATAAAGTAATAGATAGACTAACTAGCTTGATTATATCATTTTGTATTCTATAAATATACCAAATCATGTGTTAAACTGTAACTATATTCATTTCATTCATTAGTCACTTCTTACTGCAACTTTGGTCAAATGATTAAAATTCTCCAACCTTCATTCCCTTGTTTATAAAATGGAAGTAATTATAGTACCTATATCCTCCTGTTCTTCTCAGGTTTAAAAATCATTGGTTATAAGACAAACAGCACAGTAGAAAACTAGACACATTGGGAATGACCACTAAATGTGAATGCTAGAAAGACAGTAAGAGTGCAGTTACACCATGCAGACAGACGTGTGCATTCAGAGAAGGTTCTTGATGCAAAACTTTGGAAAAAATCAGCATGAATCATCTAATTGTTTCTTGGTTATTACTGATTAAACAGAGAGAACAAACCTGGGCACAGTTTAGAAAGCAAATAGGGGAATTTATTCCTTCAATAACATCCACGAGGACCTCGCCAACCAGGCTACATTTGTGCAGAGAGCAAAGAGGAGGCAAAAGATGAAGTCTGTTTCATACGCTGAAACTGAACAAGCCTAATTTGCATCGTTTGTGTCCTAGACATCTGAAATAAATGGGTTTTGTTTGGTTAATAATCATAGAGCATTTAATGACTGAAGTCTTACAAAGTGCATAGAGAAAATAACACAACGGGAAATTTTTTTTTTTTTTTTGGTCCCATTTATCTGTAGCCTGTAGTGGGCATACTGAAAAAGCCTGGCAGCAAGCACTTGGAATTTCCAATTTTAGGGGTCTCTGATAAGCTTTGCCACAGAACAGCCTTGTTTATTTAAGTAGCAGAATTGTTTTCTCTCTTAACTCAAGGAGAAGAATACCCTTGAAAAAAATATATGCACCCGAAGCAAAATAAATCAGTGCACTTGCTATGGAAGAATTAGTTGACTGGAGACAATGTTTTATGGGCTGTTTCACTACTACTTTAATTAACTTCAAACAAGAAATGCATTCTCATGTTGCTTGTTGCTTTTTTTTCCCATCTGTGTTCTATATGTGTGACGATTTTAACACAAAAGTCTATCCTTTGGGAAATCAATATGTCATTGTTTTGAATTTTCTGTTGAGCATACAAGAAATTCAACTTCTTGAAATTAGACAGGGAAGTATGACAGAAATTTGCCTTTCATTTTCTGATTTGTTTTTACCTTTTTCTTTCCAGCCAATAACCTATTGAGTCACCTTTCTGTCATAACCAAGTACGTGGGATCATTAACTTACGAAGCATAGTTGGTTTCATGGCGTCAGAAGTTTTAGTCCTTGACTGGGTGTGTCTCTTGCCTTTAGGCCTATGAGAAGGCAATTCATCATAGCACAGCAGCCATAAAGCCTGCGTCACAAGTTCAGGAGTAAAACATAGTGAAAGGAAGGGGTCTTTCCACAGTCCACCAGAGTCCACTCCCCGCAACCCGAGGATGTCCTGCTAGGCCCTGCAGGCCTCTTAATGTTCCCACCACGTCACATTTGTACCACTCTGGGGACTGAATCTTCACATGAGAGCCTTTGGGGACATTCATGATCCAAACTACATCAAACGTTAACAAGTTCAATAGAGAAGTGAACAGCAGACCATTAGGGATGAGAATACTGAACAGTCATAAGTAGGATAAGGTGTGAAACACAGCTTTCTTTAATAATTCTTTTACTATTGTATCTTTAAAGAATAATTTCTAAAGAGAATTAGAGTTGAATAGTGGCATTCTTTTTTGGGAAGATTTTTCCATTCTTTTATTCACAACCAATAGATGACCATTAGTATTGTCAAGAATAGGGCTCCCCAAAATATATTAATCTTGGAGGCACTAAAGGTTAAAAGTGGGCTGAATCTGTGTCAATACCTCACTTCTGAGCTTATCTTTAGGAACTTCCACTGAAACTGCCTCTTCTACATTTTTAAAGGAGTTGGAAAATAAATAAAAAATGAAAACAAAAAATGAAAGTTTTTCACGTGGCAACTTAGCTGAAGAATTCTGACCTGTCGTGGGTGGTAGACAGGAAGGTGTAAGAGGCAGATTTTGAGATATAAACAATTCTTAGTATGGTGTGAACCACGTGACCTTCTTCTTAAATGCCAATCACGATTCAGAAGGACAAAAATTCTGCAAGAGCTCAATGTGAATATTAGAATTTTAAAAGATCATAATTCCAAGTCTAAAATCCCCAAATCATAACCCTGAAAAATCAAAACCTGAATTTTGAAACCATGAAACTTGAAATTCTGAAAACCACAATTTCGTTTCTTAAAAAAGTATTAAAAAGCTTTGGGGAAGAATCACTGCATTTTCAGTTTTACTCAGGAGAGCTGCGTCATTTTCAGGGACACATTCTTGATGACCTTGTAAAGCATGATTTTAGGTTTCTGTGAGTATGTTTTTATAGGAAATTTGTACATTCAGTAACCTGATTGGACAAGGTGAAGAAGAAATACCACTAGAAAATGACATGAAGTTATTCCTAAGGAAAGTCATGCCCTAAAAGAAAACAAAGTCAGTATTCCTTACAATGCATGACTTCAAAGTCCAGGGATTGAGAATGAGAACTGGCCAGCTCTCACAGATGATCTTCATACACTTTCCCATAATCAGTCATCGCAATATATGTGTCTGTGTTGAATTTTCATTTTTTTTACATTTTACTCTGTTATGCATCTCATTTTTGCATTGTTTGCATTATTTCTCATCTCAATAAAAGAGGATATATTCTTATATATATCTATGTTTATGAAAGTTTCTTGAAATCTTGTCTCTTTGGGTAATTGCAAATTGCCTAAGTGCTGGTGATCTATTATTTTTAAAAAAATGTCACTCCTCAAAAGACCTAGATTGCCTAACTTCATTATGGTAATCAAGACAGAAGACAGAAGTCATAAAGCTCAATGCACACAATTACTGCATCGGTCAGCTTTTCATTGCTGAAACAAAACACCTAACATACACAAGTTAAGGGGAAAAAGTTTGTTTTTGACTTACAGTTTCAGAGCTTTCAGTTATAGTGGACTAGTTCAAAGGCAGAAGCATCATGGTAGAAGGACATGGAGGAGAAAGGCAGCTGAAACCATTGCAGCCAGGAAAGAGAAAGAGCAAGGATGAGAAGCCAAAGGGAAGGGACGGGGCTGGAGAGGAGGATGCACCTTCCAGCCCACGCCCCGGGAACCTACCTCCTACAGCAGGCCTCCGTCCTAACGGCACGTTCCGCGTGGACTCATCAGCAAGTGTTGATGAGTATAGCAGCTTCGTGACCCAGATGACCTCTGAATGCCCCTCTGTGGCGTGCATGACATCACTGGGGAACATTTTAGATCTAAGTTATAGCAATTGTGAACCCTAGTGACAACAATTTGCATCCTTTGTGGTTTGGCCTATTTCTTTGTGAATATAGTGCATCTGCTTATAGCTGTAATTTTCCTGCAACTGAGTGCTTAAACTTCCAAAGTATGTATGGTGTTATCTATGTTATTTTGCAAAGTGGACTATGATATTTTCCTATTTTTTGTGTATTTTCCAAATAAATCTCCTTTAAACAGAAAAAAAACCCTGTTGTGTGAAGCTCTTTTAAAATTATTTTTTTCCAAGATTACATTTTTGGAATAGTTATCTTTCGGGATTTTAGAAATTTTAGACTTCAGGAGTTTTATATTTCAGGATTTCAGTTTACTGGATGGTAGCATTTAGGGCTGTGTCTTTGGGTTCATGGTGTCTTTCCTTTTCTCTTTTATTAACCTCTAAGTCTGTGATTTTGCTATGAAAAAGAAAAAAAAAAACAGTGATGTGCCTAGTCGAGGTTGGGTATCGCTGCAAATTTACTCAGCTGGGAAAGGAAGGGATTTCTTTCTGGGCACTCAGGTGAAAAGCAGTTTTTCCCTATCCTTGTACTGTTGCACACTAGCACAACACACAAGCTCAGAAATGGTAACAACCTGCCAGATTCCTGCTGCAGACCCAGCGTTTCTCCAGCCCTCCTACTGTCAAGAAATCTGCTATTAATTCTCATTGTGATTTTCTAAGGTGAAACACAGGTGCTCACAGCTCAACCTTCTGCATGGCTTCAGAAAAGGTCAGTAATTCCGCCTGGCAAGAATCACCCACAAGCATGAACTGTTCTGCTTCTTTGCTTTTTCAATTGTTGTTTGTAAGAAAAAATTCATCACTGTTCCTTCATTATCCGTGGATATGAGAGACAAACAATGGTCAGATGACCAGCCTGCTGTCTTTGGAGACATGTGCCCTTCCCCAAATCAGCTCCCAGCAGTGCGGAGCTGTGAACAGAATTGAATGTGGCTCTGTGTCTGACATTCTCAGTTTGTGATGCAGAGGGTAGAGAATTGGTAGCTTGTTCATCCTTGAGCCTTTCTGACTTCACTGTGTTTTCCATGAAACACCTTTATTTTTATTTATTTATTTTTGCTCTGAATAATAGGAACATTACTTGTCTACTCTGAGATCCGAGGTGCAGTTTGCAATGATAGTTTCCCCCAGCCACAAGTGTGTCCTCTGTGTGGTCATGAGACTCTTCTTAGCCTTAGCTCCAGCAATGTCCTCATACTTACTATACACACTTGCTGTAAAGATGAAGACACGAGGACACAGAGAAACGTACATCATGGCAGAGATGGCAGCTCCAGGGAGGCATTGTCAGTCTTGCTTTCGCCTTGTCTTGGCTGGCTTCCCTGGTCCAGTGGGCCAGGGAAAGAGAAAGCTCGGTGGGTCAAGGTTGGTAGCAGATTAAAGCTAAAGCAATAATGTGAAATTCTGTTTCTCTCCTAAAGCCCCAAAGCCAGTCCTTGTTGCTGCCATTTCCCTTTACATGTCTAAGACTGAAATGTTTTGCAACGTGATAATTTCTAATGCTGTTTGGTGTATTTAAAGCAGAACATGTATTCATGTTAAAAAAGGAATGAGGTAGAAGAGAAGATTGTGAAAGCTTAAATGTTCTTTTCATCTCTTACTTCTTTGGGGTGACATTTAGCACGATGTTGGTTTGTGACTTCTCTCCATCTCTCCTTCTTTCCCTCTCTTTCTCCATCCTTCTCCTTCCCATCCCTCCTTTCTTTCCTTGTTCTTCTTCCTTCCTTTCTTCCTTCTCTTTGTCCTCACCCCTTTCTGTCTTTGCTCTCACATACATTTATCACCTTTATAACAAGGGTATAGGCTAAGTTTGTTAGAATATTTTTTAAGATAGATGAATGCATATGAAATAAAAACTACACACATACCCAGAGGCATGCACACCACAAAACAAAAATTATATGGATGCAAACTAAGAGATTTTGATCTTGACTCACTCACTGAGAGTCTTACTGTTTGCTGGCAAAATTACACATTGACATTTTGCTTGGACAAGTGAAAAGTAAAGAAGAGATTGAATTATAAAGTAGGCAAGGATCTGTGGTTTACAAGCACTTTAATTTTGTTTGTGGGTTCCAGATGTGTCACTGAAAGAAAGTCAAAATATGTTCCCTTAAAATAAGACTGGAATTGGTGTCACAAAGTGACTCATGCATCTTAACCCTAGGAAAAGATGGATCGTGTGTGTTCGTGTTAGTACACCACAGTATGAATGTAAAGAGATCCATACATTTTTGCTTTTTTAAGAATTTATACTGTTCATTCTTTGGTGTTGAGAAGTATATCTTATGAGAACAAAAGAAAAGTAAAGAAAGAAAAAAATTTAAAAAAAAAACAAGTAAGAAAAAGCCCCTTGCCATTCGTCCGTCACCAGCAGGGCAAGTGTCTTTAGTCAGTGAGGCGGCGGGGAACATCTGGGTGGTTAACAGATGTTAATGCCAGAATAGCTTTGGTTTGATCAATGATGTAATCAATCACGAAAGTTGTAATTTTAGCAAGGTTTAGACTGTTCCATTAAATAAAGATGGAACATGTCTGATGTTCCAGATTTTCAGAAAAAAATATATTTTTCTAAAACCAGCCTTTGTGGAACATCTGTATGCATATAATTTTAGACATGATTTTTAACATGTCCATATGGCAGCTACCTTACAGAAAAATGAAACAGTAGAGGAAAAGGTGAAGATTTTCTTTTCCCTGATAGATGGGGAATGGTGTAAATGCAGTTGGTTTTGTGAATTAAAGAGATAATAGTGAAAATATGGGTCAAAATGAGATTCAGTTAATTTATTTATGAGGAATTTATTCCATGCGTGTTTACACACTCATGGTAAAGTATATTAGTATGGATTTTAGTGTACTTTTTTTCTCATTCAAAAAATAAGAAAACATGAATAAATGAAAAATGAAAAGAGATCAAACTACAGAGAGTAAAGAATTTAATGCTAATTCTTCTGCAACAGGATATGATGATAACAACATGTAAAAAAGAAGAGATGGAATCTAACAAGAAGGTTCATTGACACAAAATTTACATTATTCTAAATACAGAAGAGAATGGAAAGCAACACATTTTAACTTTTGTTCATAATAATCTGAAAACACTGTTATTAATGGTATTAAAAATTGGACATTAAACATCATATATCATAGTAAATTTTTTTCAGAGAAACAGAAATGAAAGGACTTAGGAAAGAGAGGGGAGAGAGAAAAAAGAGGACAGGAAAGAAAAGGAGAGAACAGAGAGGAGAGAAGAGAAGGAGAGAGAGGAGTGGGGAGGAGAGAGAGACAGAGAGCGACCAAGCTGATATATAAAATGTGCTACCACATCACGGAAACATTTCTTTTAAACATCATTTTTCATTGTTGGAGACACTGATCTTTTGTACTTAAGTCTGGAGCAAGTAGATGAACATCGAAGATGTAATATCTGAGTTTACTATTTATTTCTTTTCCCACAGAAAAGTATGCCTGTCAGCTCCAGCTCTCTATTCTGAGTGTCTAGAGAGGAGGCTATTGCTTGGCATAGAAGAGAACCAGAGTTTTCTGCCATGCACTAATGCTGCGCTCAGAGACATTGTGAGATCTGAGTGTGATGGCTGCCTGCACAAGCACACTTTGTAATAAAAGACATTTTGGTGTCTGTAGAAACAGAAAGAGATCCAGGACAGAAGATACATATTCCAAACCCTACTTCTACGATGATGTGCTTTATCGTGAGGATGAGTGTGGATAACCTCATAATAGGAAGTCTATTTTATCGTTTGTGGTTTTTAGAAAGTTAACATCCAAACTGCAATCTTTTATTATTTTTATGTACTTTAAAAGTTTCATTTTTGTGGAGCTGCAGGGCTTTTGAAAATGAATTCAGCTGATGCATTGAATTGGGTTGCATCTGGATGGATGGTAAATTCATGTTCCAGGGAATCACATGGCTTGCATCAATTTAGTGTGTCAGCTGAAAAGTTGAAGGAAAGAGAAAAAAATCAGTTAAAAGAATTTCACCTCTGAGAAAATCGTGTTTTGGGGACCTACAGTTATTGGGGACACACTTTGTATTGCAGTATTCTTCCCCTAAATATGGTTATATTTCAGTTTAAAAGTGGATGTCAACACAAATGGTGGCTCAGATTTTAGACATCCACTTTGATGTACAAAGGAAAAAAGCAGAGAAAGTGATGGTTATAAGTAAGGATGGCCTATAAACTTTTAGTTTAAGATCAGAATATCCTGGTGCTATTAATTAAAGAAACAAACTGCCAATTAAGAACATTTATTTTTGTAGTATTGCAGGGTTGATGGTTAAAACCAAGCCTTGTGCATGCTGGGCAAACACTCCACAACTGAGCCATACTCCCAGTCCAAAACTGAAAGAATATTACATGGCCGATAATTCTCAAGAAGTATAGAAAGTAAGATTGCATGGATTTTCTAATGTCTATACCAATACCATTAATAAAAAGAGAGTAAATGCATTTATTGTGTTAACCAATATTTATTTATAGCCTCCTATGTGCTGACACAGATAGATAGGAAGTAAGCCATAATAACATAAAGGCATGGATTGCATGTTGAGTTAGAAGGTGATTAACACTGTGGAGTCGTGAAACATCCAGTCGTTCTGTAAAGACTGGAAATGAATTGGTGAATTTATCGGAAGGGTTAGTTACTTGAGTGAGTCTCACTCAGAAGTTGACAATAGAGCAAGAATTTGGAATCCTTGCTGAATTTACAAAGTTGATGGTGAGAAGCACTGTCAGCGTAGAGATGCAAGCAGCTGAAGTCAGGTTAGTAGAGGGTTAAAGGCCAACACAAAAATTTTGTCTTTTACTCTGACTGATGCTGGAGATGGAGAGTAGAATCATCTAACTGATATTGTAGAAAGATGACTCTGGGAACAGACTGTAGAGCTGAAGGGTAGAAACAAGAAGACAAATGATACATGCAATTCCCTGGGAGAGAGGCATTTCGGTGTTTTGGGGAGATCAGAGGTTGTGTGAATTCTGTCTAGTTTGAAATTAGAACCAGCAGGAATATTTTAGCATTCTAGAAATGAAGAGCAAAAGAAAGTAGTCAGGGATGACTCAGAGATTTTGTTTGGGAAAAATAAGAGGGTAAAACTGGTAGAAATTTATTTGGGTCAGGCTGGAGCAGAGTTGGGTTGGTGGGGGTGAACAGAGGCTAAGCCATGGATGGCTGAGGTTGGATGTCTATTACATAGCAAAGGGGGAGACTGAATAGGCATTTTACTTACTTTGGGATTTAGAACACATTTTGAGCTGGTATTCCGCAATGGTAGATGGAGTTTAGGTCAAGTACTATGTGGTTGATAACATTTGATGATTTTTGACTGAAAATGACAGGAATGTCACATGACTTAATCTAATAAAAATCTTTGGAGCCAGATTAGAAAGACAGAAAAGAGATGGAGGTAGACCTTAAGAGGGAAGCATGAGGTAGATCCAAGAGAGGAGATGAACAAAGAAGAGGAGAAGAAGGCAGAACAAGTGTGGGGCAGGAAGTCATCGTAAAACATTCATCATATGGAGCAGGTAGGTGGTCCTTCTGCCAGCTGCTGGTGGTAGGTAGTGTAAAATGTGGACTGATCCCTGGAATTAACAATATGCAGGTCCCTGGTGACCGTAATAGTTTTTTTTAAATAAAATATGTGATTGAAAGTATATTTATAGTAGTTTCAAACAGAATGGAAAACAGAAGAGCTGGAGGTGATACATACAGACAACTTTAAGAAATTTGTGCTTACACAGTATTGGATATGGAAGTTTCTGACAAAGGAGGGCCAGAGGGTAGCAGAACATTTTTTTTAAAAAAATGTCTATGACATTTACAAAATTGTATGTACTGATTGGAATGAATTTAGAAAGAGGAATTTTGTTAGGATGCAAGAGAAATGCAAAAGGTAGACCAATGTCCTTGAAAAAGGAAGAGAGCCTCAATTTGAGTTTACAGTTAGAACAGCTGGGTTTGGAAAGCAACACAGCGGGTTTAACTCTAGCGACAGAATGAAAAGGAGGTGGTAGAGGGGAACTGCACTAGTGATTGGGGTTATACTTACAACAGCACGCGGACCTGGTCGTTTTGTCTTCTGGATGACACAGAAAGCAAACTCTTTAGCTGAAAACAAGTAGGAGGAGGAAGTTGTGTCGGAAACTGTAAAAACTATATACCATAAATTGCTAGGTGATACAGAGATTAAAGGGTGTAAGGAAATGTAACATGAGCGCCACGTGTCCCCAAAGGCCCTCTGAGAATGGTGGTCATGAACCCAAAGTGAGCACCGTCGGGAAGATTCATGCTGTTGTGTGCTTTCCTCCAAACACAGCCTACTGCTCCTGTGGTGGGAGGAGAAGGAAGAGAACTGGAATTAACCAGGATTACGGTTTTCCAGGTGAATCGGATGAAGGTAAAGGGAAGTAATAGTGGTGTGTATGTCTAATAAGAGAATAACCCAAGTAATAACAGAAACACGGTGTGGCAATTGTACAAGGAGAGCAGTGGTGATATCTGGAAGGTGGAAAGAAGGTGAAAAGGTGACAACATTAAGGATCTATGGCCATTGGGCTTGGTGGACCAAAGGCAAAGAGTTGGAAAGACAGAAGGTAGTGTTTAAGTTAGAGGTCACAGAAGAGATCTAACTTCTGGTCTGTTGGTCTAGGATTTGCACATGAGAATGTGTGAGGTAGGGAGGAAGATAAGGTTATCGGAGCAGAGATGGCCAAGTGACCAACAGCCACCATATTAGAAATGTCACCCATGTATTTATTCAAATGATCAGAAATTAATCCAATAAATTCATTTCATTCATGGGTAAAATGGCAAAATATTTTAAACTTGCCAATTTAGTTTATACTGCTTCAGTTACGAGTGATTTGAAAAATCTCACAAACTGTTTTGGAACTGAAAAGCATGAATCATAATTTTTTCCCTATGGAAATAAAATGTCTGATAATCATGCAAAATATTTCATTCCATGTTCAAAAATTAATATTCAAGATTTTGAATATTAAAAGTTATATGAGTGAATTTACATTATCAAGCATTGTGATTTACTATCAATTTTAATATAAAACTAACTAAATAAAATAATGTGATAGTGACTCACAAATTAACAGAGAAACCAATTTAAATTAACCAATTAAAGAATAGATTGTAACAGAATGAATTTATTGCCTGATAATCTGATATCAAATAAATAAATTGAGAAATTCTTACCTATTAATTGAGTTCAAAGTTAACAGTTAAATGGAAGAAAAACAGACTCCATCACTTACATCTAAGTGAAATCCTACGAAGAGCTATGATGAAGACTATAAACTCGAAGGGAACCTAAAAGAATTACATTTTATATTTTAATAAAGGAAAGTAGCTTTTTCAGTGACCTGAGAGTACTGACATTTTAACAAGGTTTCCCCAGCTATCAGTTGGGGAGTGCTTGTGAGACATAAGGTGGAATCAGAGAGGGGTGTGCAGGTTTATTACAAGGAACAGATGAGAAGAGATTGCTCCATGTGTGAAGGTAGCGGTTCCTGGTGAAAAGAAAATGCAGATTTTGGATTTGACTTCAGGAATCATACCCCCAGATCCAGTTACCAGGCTTAGCCAAAAATCACTTGTCTAAGATTGGGAAAAACACTCTCCAGTTTGACTTTTTCCTGAATCTGTGTTTATGTGTACCTACACCATTGCTTATTTTGTGCATTTTAGTTTCGTTTTTCCCTTAGATAAGGAATGCCTTGTATTTTATAATTGCCCTGCTGCATGCAAAAATTACTGTAAGCCTATAAGAAACAGTACAAATGGTACTATTTTGTTTTTTTATCTAGCTTCCCCTGTGGATTATATATATATATATATATATATATATATATATATATATATAATCCACAGATATATGTCTATCTACTCAAAGAAACTATTCAGATTTTATCAGTTTATATGCAGATGTGTGCATTTGTACAATCTTAATTTCATGTACCCATCACCACAATCAAGAAAAAAAATACAACCTCAACTAATTCCCTTTTGCTATTTCCTATATGATTTCCTTCCCATTTGAACCATCAAAAAAAAATGGTACAGGAGATGGATCCTAGGGACTTGTACATGTTAAAAACACACTCTACCCCTGTGCCCCTGGTCCCCTCTGGAAACCATCAGTCTTTCCTTTCAATATGATCTTCATACTGTGATGCTGATAGCTTTATTGAGATATCTACACACTACACATCATGTAAAGTATACAATTCAGTGCTTTTATACTCTATTACATGGCTTTTTAAAATTGTGACTATAACATAAAATTTGCCATTTTAACCATTTTTAGGTGTAAACTTCAATTATATTAATTATATTCAAATGTTATATAAGCTTCACCAGTTTTGCTTTCCAGAACTTGTTTATTATCCCAAAGAGTAACTGTACCCTTTAAGAAATAACTCCTTTATTTCTCCTCTGACACTGGGCAATGAAAAACCTTAATCTATTTTTTTTGCCTTTAGCTTTTATCTTCATTTTCATTTTTTAAGTTTCATCCTTGTAGCAGGTTTTATATCAGTTTTATTTCCTTTTTATAACTGAATAATACTCTATTGAATATATATACCACTTCTTATTGAACAGTGTGTAAACAGAATCATGCTGCCCAACTGCTAGATTTTTTATATATAATATCCTTGAGATTTTATTGTTGCCTCCCACTCTCAAGAATGCCTCCTGTGTTTATCTAGTGATTCTACTGATTTTTAAAATTTTATCACTTTAATATTTTCATTTTTATATGTAATGCCATGTTTCTTTTTTGCTTTGGAGAAACACTTTAGTCATATCCTACACCAATCAATGAGTTATGTCTCTGTGTTCTGAAATTTTCACTTTACTTTCCTCTTTAATGCAAGAATATTTTTAAGGGACCAGTTATAGTTTCCCGTTTTCTGACTCTCTCATAAATATCTCATTTTATTGCAAAGTACTCAGAGTACAGTTGATATTTCTGCTATTCTGGACCTTGCATGGAAGTTTTATTATGTCATAATATATGGCAAATTTTGTGACGGTTTCATGAACACTCAAAAATAAAGGTGTATTCTCTGTTTTCTTGGAAGATTCAAGTTGTCTTCACTACATCTAGCTTATGAATTATTTGTGTTATTTTTGGACTTTATGTCTTCTTTATTTTATTTTTTCAGAATCGATCTGACATGAATAGAGAGAATGAAATGATCCCTTTTCTACCCATGTTTCTATTTTGTTTTGCTCTTACTATATTATAGCTGTGAATATTTATTTTGCAAAATTTCATCTTCTTTCAGCTGCCACTTTTCCCTTCATAGAGATCACATATTTCTACTTGTGATTTTAAGAATATTTTCCTTATTTCTAAAGCCTAATAACTTTAGTTAGGTTTCAAAAGTGACTGCTTTGGAACATTTTTTTGTGGGACATAATTTTCCCATTATTTTACATGTCCCCATGTAATTTTGTTTCTAGAAACATTTTTATTATACTTTTAGGTGTTTCCTAAATACACTTCAGTACATTGGGTATTTTCATCTTTATAGTACTTAATCAGAGTAAAAGTTATAAGCATTAAATATTGTCCAAACAATATTAACATAATCTTAACATCTATCTATCTATCTATCTATCTATCTATCATCTGTTTATCTATATATATCCTTTTTCTTTTCCTTCCTTTTCCCTTTCCCTTATCAGTTTCTCTTTTCTTTTGAACACTTTCTTCACAATTTACGATATCTATTGTACACTTTGAGTCTTGTTTATTCTGTTTTTTTTTCTTTTCTTTTTTTTATTTAAAAGAGAATAAAACAAAAGGGGGCAGTACAGAGCAGATCAGAAGAGGACAACATAGGCAACACAGTACTTTACATTAAGTCAACTGGACATCAACAGTATCTAACACCATATCTCTTACTCTGCTATAGTTGAGCATAGTTTCAATTACATTAATATCAAACATAACACAATAGTATAAAGC
>PVJX010019932.1:0-33872 GCA_004027295.1 Dolichotis patagonum
GCCTACATTTATTGACTAGGGAAGGGAAGATTTCTCAAAAATATCAAGGAACTATGATAAATAAATCCAGCAGCTGCTAGATGAGACAAAGAAGAATAACTTAAGATTAATTGGAGTTAATGAACAAGCAGGAGATACCACAAATCACATTAAAAAATGTTCACAGACATCATGACAGAAAACTTTCCTGGTAGAGAAAAAGAATACACATAAAGATAAACAAGGCATTTAGAACTCCAATTAGCAATGATCAAAAAAATCTACAGCCAGGTGTATCACAGTAAAGATTCCAGAAATTCAACACAAGAAAAGAATCATAAAAGCTGTTAGGAAGAACAAACAAATCACCTATAAAGGAAAGCTCATCAGAATCACAGCTGACTTCTCAGCATAAACTCTCAAGTCAAGGAGAGCTTGGAGTGAAGTATTCCAAGTTCTCAAGGAAAACAAGTTTCAACCTAGACTGATGCAACTTGCAAAACTATCTTTCAAAATTGATGAGGAAATAATACTTCCATGACAAAGAACATCTAAGAAAATTTATGACCACTAAACCAACACTCTAAAATGTTCTGAAAGACATTCTAGAAAGAGATAATAAGGACTACAACTCCATGTATATCAACAGAAGCAATCTACCTGGCAAGGAAAACAATTAGAGGAAAGGAAAAACAGGGTGGGGAAGCCAACAACAAGAAAATAACATGACAAGGATAAGTCAATATGTATCAGTTATAACCATCAATGTTAATGGTCTCAATTCACCAGTCAAGAGACACAGACTGGCAGAATGGATCAAGAAGCAAGATGCAACAATATATTGCATACAAGAAACATATTTAATTCAAAAAGAAATTCATACACTGAATGTCAAGGGTGAAAAACAATACTCCATGCAACTGGAACCCAGAAAAAAGCAGGGGTAGCTATTCTATTTGCAGACAGAGTGAATTTCAAGCCAAGACTGATAAAGAGATATAAAGAAGGTCACTACATCCTTGTAAAGGGAATAAACCAAGAGGAAGAGATAACAATCATAAATATATATTCAACAAATACCAATGCACCCAACTATATAAAATAATGACTAATGGACACGAAAAATTAAGCCCTAACACAATTGTATTGGGAGACCTCAGTACCCCACTGTCACAAAAAGACAGATCAACTAGTCCAAAAAATCAGTAATGAAATATTAGAACTCAATCAAACTTTTGAGCAAATGGACTTAGTAGATGTCTATAGTATGTTCCACCCCATGACATCAAAACACACATTCTTCTCAGCATCACACAGGACAGTCACCAAAATAGACCATATACTGGCTCATAGAACATACTAAAGAAAATGCAAAGGAACTGAAATTATCCCCTACATCTACCAGACCACAGTGCAATAAAATTGGAAATCCATGCCAAACGAAACCACAAGAACTTCATAAACACATGGAAGTTAAATAGCACCCTACTGAACAACCAGTGGGTCACAGAAGAAACGAAAAAAGAAATTATAGCGTTTTTACAGTTTAATGATAATGACAATACAATATACTGCAACTTGTGGGATACAATGAAAGCATTCTTAAGAGGGAAATTTATAGCAATAAATGCCCATATCAGGAAAACAAAGCAAGCACATATAAACAACTTAATGTTGAACCTCAAACTTCTAGAAAAAGAGCAGGCTAAACCAAAAGCTCATACAAGAGGGGAAATTATAAAGATCACAGCAGAAATTAACACATTGGAGACTTAAAACAACACAAAGAATTAATGAATCAAAAGTTGGTTCTTTGAAAGATTAAATAAAGTTGACCAAAATGTAGCCAAACTTATCAAAAAAAGGAAAGACTCAAGGACACTCAATTAGGAATGAAAAGGGCAAAATAACAACAAACCCTTCAAAAACCTAGAAAATCATCTATGTTAACTTTGAAAACTTGTATTCTAATACAATGGAAAATACAGAAGAAACTGACAGATTCCTAGATACTTATGCATTACCAAAGCTGAATCAAGAAGATACAAAAGTCCTAAATAATCCAGTATCAATCAGTGAAATCAAAGATGTAATTAAAAACCTATCAACAAAGAAAAGCCCAGGCCTTGATGGACTCACTGCTGAATTCTACAATAAATTTAGTGAATACTTCTCAAACTCTTTAGTGAAATTGAAAGGGAAGCATTACTTCTAAATTCATTCTTGGAAACAATCATTATCCTGATACCAAAACTAGAGAAAGACCCAACTAAGAAAGACAATTACATGCCAATCTCCCTAATGAACACTGATGCAAAAATCCTCAATAAGATACTGGCAAACAGACTAGAGCAAATCATCAAAAAGATTGTACACCATGATCAAGGGGGATTCATCCCAGGGATGGATTCAGGGATGGTTCAACATACATAAATCCATAAATGTAATACATCATATTAAACCGAGTGAAGGAAAAATATCATATGATCATCTCAATAGATACAGAAAAAGCTTTTGACAAAGTCCAATGCCCATTCATGATAAAAATCCTACAGAAATTGGAATACATGGTGTTTATCTCAATCTGATAAAAGCCATCTATAACAAACCAACAGCCAACATCATACAAAATGAACAAAAACTAAAAGCTTTCACTCTACAATCAGGAACTAGACAAGGATATCCACTGTCTCCACTCTTATTCAACTAGTCCAGGAAACTTTAGCTGGAGTAATTAGACAAGATAAAGAAATAAAAGGAATAATGATAGGAAAGAAAGAAGTTAAACTATCATTATTTGTAGATGACATGATACTGTACGTAGAGATCCCAAAACTCCACCAGGACACTTCTAGATTTAGTAAGTAAATTCAGTAACATAGCTAGTTACAAAGTCAACCTCAAAAGTCAATAGCCTCCCTGTATACAAATAACAAACTCACTGAGAGAGAAATTGGAAACAATACCTTTTACAATAGCATCCCAAAAAATGAAGTATCTAGGAATCAATCTAACAAAGGATGTAACAGACCTCTACATTGAAAACTACAGTACTCTGAAAAAGGAGACTGAAGAGGACATTAGAAAATGGTAAGATATCCCATATTCTTGGGTAGGAAGGACCAATATAGTGGAAACAGTCATACTGTTATATAAATTCAATGGAATTTTGTTCCAAATTCCAATAGCATATATCACAGAATTAGAGAAAACATTCCTAAAATTCATCTGGGAACAGAAGAGAACTAGAATAGCAAAGGCAACCCTGGGCAGCAAAGATAAGATAGGGGGCATCACAATCCCTGACTTGAAATTATATTATAAGCTACTGTGATGAAAACAGTGTGGTACTGGAAAAAAAAAAACTTGACCCAAAGATCAGTGGAACAGATTAGAAGATGCAAAACAACTCCAGACACACTAAGTCACCTTATGACAAGAGTGCCAAACATATTCACTGGAAGAAATCCTCTTTAATAAATGGTGCTGCAAAAACTGGTTCTACACATGCCAAAAATTAAAACTGGACCCATATCTTTCACCATGTACTAAACTAAAATCAGAATGGATCAAATATATTCCTTTAGTCCACTTTAGTTCACAGGATTTCTATTCAATACCTATAGTTGTTTAACTCCTCTTATTACTTAGCTCATACATATGATTCTTCATTTGATTGCAAACATACAATAGCAGGTAGTTTTCTAGGAAGTAAAACTGCATATACACTGCCTTCAAAATCTCAGCCAAGGAGAACACACACACACACACACACACACACACACACACACACGGGATTTACTTCAAAAGTGCAGAATGATAAGCCAGTACAACAGAGCTTTACATGCTTACCATACTACACTGCTGGTCACAACTACTATAAGTTACTCCTTCCAAAGATATGGAGCACAGCTCAGGAAATCCTGTCACTTCCCTGTAAGATGCTGAGTACATTATGAATTTCACTATATCATATCCACTTTAAAAGAAGTTATAGCAGTCTAAGTTCAACACAGGAGCATCTTTGCAACTCTTGCTTTTCTTATGAATCAGCTTTTCCACTAATCATTAAATTTTTAAATTAAATTCTTGCTTCCCTCTTTACCTGCAGGTTAAACAACTAAGAATTAAATGTGTGCCCCAGTCCTAATAAATATGTAAGATTTTGGTATATGCATCTTGTCAACTGATCTCTCTCCCTGCTCACATATTTTTTTCACTGTTATTTGCAATTTGTTTCATCTTATCTTGCATATCCATATTAAGATAGACAATTTACATCTGTAAAACATTTTAATGAAAATCTTGGAAAGAATCACTAGGTTGCATATTTCATCATCTGTAAATTATATTTCAATAAACCACTGGAGAAAAGTACAAAATTTACAATAATCAAAAAAATTTTTTAAAGAGAAATCAAATGATCTTTATTGTCTTTCAGTCAGAACTGGATAAATTTTCTAATTACTTCTTTCTTATATAAGTAACCAATGCATCAATATTATTTCTGTACTACCATTTATAACAAAATACAGTTATACTTTTATGTATCTGTTATAGTAAAGTTAAAACAAGGGTAGTTCTAGGGATTTAATTTTATGAACAGTATATTATGGAGTTCTAACAGTTTACTGGCTAATTTATTCCCAGAAAGGAATGTATATTAATGAGTCAATGTGAAAGAAAAAGTATCTTTTGCGCAAATGAAATTATTCAAGAAGAAAGAAAAAAAGCACATAAAAACCACTTGTAAGATGAATGTCCTTCATTTGTCAAACATGAGCTGCCACATGCCGGCACTTCAGTCTTCTCCTTGCCTTAGCTCTCTTAGGCTAGTGATCCTCAAACTCTTTGGTAGAAGAGTCCTTAACATTCCTAAAAATTATTTTATGGCTTATGCGCTCAATATTTACCATGTTAGAAAGTAAAAGTTGCTAAAAGTTTAAAACACTTATTCACAAATTTTTAAACTAATAAAACTATCACATATTAACAAAAGTAATTTATTTTTAAAATGACTATAATTTTCAAAAGAAAAATGTTGAAATTGTTTTATACTTTTTTAAATCTCTTTAATATCTTGCTTCATAGACGACAAATGAATTTTTATATATGCTTGCACATTCAAACTAAGTTGTTTCAGCTAAAGTATATGGCAAAATCTGATATCACAGAGATCTGGGATTGCAGGAAAAAAGTACTTTAATAGGCTTTTCATGCAATTACGGATATAACATACTTCCTAATTTCAAAACATATTTGTTTTGAAGAATCAGAAAAAATCAGAACAAAATTACACTGGCACAAAAACAAACACTGACCAATGTAACAGGACAGAAGAGCTAGAAATAAATCCACATTTTATGGTCAACTGACATTCGACCAAAAGGGAAAGGAGAGTCTCTTCCATTAATTGATCTCCTAATCTATTTATAAAAAATAAGTTTTTTGTTTTTTTTTTTAACTCATGCTCTGAAAGTTGAGAAGTCCAAGAACATGACTGTGACTGACATCTGGTAAGGGCTCCCTGTTGTGTTGTAACATTTCAAAGGACATCACACAGGAAGGCAGAGCCAACCAGTCAGGTAAGTTGTTTTTATAACAAAGTCACTCCATCAATAACATTTACCTATGAATCCATAGATTCAAAAATGAATTAATCCATTCATAAGTACTCTGCCCAGTTACCTCTTAAAGGCCCTACTTCCAAGATCACCACAAGGCCAATCAAATTCAACATGAGTTGTACAGGGGACAAATCATGTTCCAACCATAGCAAATTACACCACATAAAATTAGACCCTTATCTTACACCTGTACAAAGCCAGTTCAAAAATGGATGAAAAACTTAAATGTAGGAGCTAAAACTATAATACTGTTAGAGGAAAACAGAGAAAAACTTACTTGACATTGATTAGGGTTTTGCATCTTTGTACGTGATCTCAAAAGTATAATCAACAAAAGAAAAAATAGACAAATGGGATTTCATCAAACTAAGAAGTTTCAGCACAGCAAAGGAAACAATTAGCAAAGCAAAGAGACAACTTTAGAATGTAAGAAGATACTTGCCAACTACACATATGGTAAAGGTTAATATCCAAAATATATAAGGAATTTAAACAATATCAAGAAGACAAATAATCAGATAAAAATGGGCAAACATGAAAAGACATGTCTCAACGATGATACAGAAATAGTCAACAGGTATATGAAAATTACTCAGCATCACTAATTATCAGGGAAATATACATAACATGGCAACCATAAAACCACCTCACATCTGTTAGAATGGCTACTATCAGAAAGACAAAAGATAAATATTGGAGAACATACAGAAAAGGGAACTCTTGCACATTGTTGGTGGGAATGTAATTTAATACAGCTATGATATGAAGGTCCCTCAAAAAACTAAAAGTAGAACTACAGTGTGAAGCAATAATCCCACTTCTGAGTATATTCTGTCCAAAGGATCTGAAATCACTGTTTACTGCTACATTATTCACTAGTTCTAAGATACCTACATGTCTTTGTCACCTTTACCGTCACTGAAACACAATACTCAACACTCAAACCTAAAGTAGGAGAGATTTATCTTGGTTCAATGTTGGGCTCCAAGGCAGAAAGGGTACAGCAGAGGAGCACAGTGAAGGAAATCTGCTCACTTCATGGCAGCAAGGAAGCACAGAGAGAAGGAAGGAGGTGAAGAGGAAGATACACCCTTCTAGGTCATGACCCGGCTGAGCCTCTTCTTCTGATCAGGTCCCACATCCTAGCAACAAGTCAGTACCGCAATAATCAAGTCACCTTCCAAATGAATCCGGTTTTTAAGGCCATTTTTGATCCAAACCACAACAGTGTCTATCAACAGACAAATAAAAGAAAAAAGTATGTGTATATGTATAATGAATGGAATACTACTCATTCTTTAAAGAGGGGAAATCCTGTCCTTTGTGACCAAATGGATGAATCTGGAGGACATTATGCTAAGTGAAATACACCTGGCACAGAAGGACAACTACTGATTGATCTTACATATGAATCTAATAAAGTTGCATTCAGAGCATAAAAGGATGACTACCAGCAACTGGGATGGGGAGGGGAAAAGGTTTGGGAAACAGCCGATCAATGGGTACAAAGTTTAGAGTAGACAGGGAGAACAGGTTTTGAGCTCTATTGCTCAGCAGGGTGACTACAGTCTAAAATAATGCATTGTACTACAGTGATGTGATTACACATAACGACAGAAATATAGCCTGAGAAATACATATTAGACAATTTTGTCATTCTATAAGCAGCATGGAGCACCCATACATAAACCTAGAGTACTTTGCCCACTATTACACACCTAGGTTGTATAGTACATATAAACCAATTGCTCCTAGAATATGCACACACATAGCATGTTACTCTACAGAATTCCACAAGCATCTGTAACACAATGCTAAGTATTTGTATACTGTAACACATCTAAACATAAAAAAGATACAGTAAAAATATAAGGATTTTTCAGCTCCATTATTATAATCTTATATGACTATCATCATATATGCAGTCCATCATTGCTCCATACATGACTGTACTGTATATTTCAAAATAACTAGAACAAATTTCAAATATTTCAACACAAAAAGTGACAGGTAAACTAAGTGATGGACATGTTAATTTACTTCATTTAATCATGCCATACTGGATCCACATATTAAACATAAATGAAAAACACATACCATGTACCCTCAGTATGCATATGGCAATGATTTATCAATCAAAAATAGTATTAGTGATAACTTTTTAAAAAGTCAATGGTCTATTTTGCACTTTGAACAGAACTTTTATCTATGCAAAACTTTTTAACATCATGCATCAGTCACTGCAAAACACTGGTTTAGTCAGCTATGCAGATATACAAATGTTGATATGTTTCACTGTATGCTCTGGGGGGAAAAAAAAAGATGTCATCGGAAAAGTACTTAGGTATTGGGAAGCTGGCAAGTTCACACTAATGGATTAAAATTTCCAAAACCCTGATTTTTGTCTTGCAAGCACAAATTTGTCTTGCAAGCACAAATTTGGCAAAAAATACTGTCAGCAGTTCTTGGTTTTGTTTTTTTGAAGTCACAGACTCAATTTTTTTAAATGCCAAATACCTAAGTCTGGAAAACTATGATTTATATAAAAATCAAATAAAATGATGCTCTATTTAAAGACAGCTGATTAGAGGTGTAATTCCAAAATGTCATATGAGTGCTTTCTTGTCACATGAATGCTCACACTATACTTTGATATGCAACAGAAATTCCCTTTGCAGATTTTCCACTGAGTAAGAAAGAAAGCAATGTGCTCTGGTTTGGGGTCAAAATATAAATGGATTTACTTTCCCCAGTTCTTCCACTTTACACACAACAAACTCCCCTCAAAATTATCCACCAGACAATGAAATAGGACATTTCAAATATGGGAGTAAGAAGGCAGATGGCTAGAACTTCAAGATTTGAGGAACAACACACTGAGTTCCCTGGGTTTTCTTTTATCTCCTCCTATATATCCCAGGCTGGGCACTAGAGTCCTCCAACATACAAATAGGCATATACAAGAAAACCCTGGTCTCTCTGGCCAAATCAAAAGAAAGTCAAGGAAAGACCTATGGGGAGCCTACACTCCCATTTCCCAAAGTAAGGATATTTCAGACAGCCTGATCACTTAGCTGGAGCAGTGTCAGCAGAGACTTGTCTCTCTTCCCTTTAACCAGACATATAAGGGAAACCCAGGTCCAGCACCTTCTATGTCCTCTTCCTCATCTTTAAGAAAGGGGCACCCCAAGGAAATGCTTTTCACTCTCATCCCTACAGACAGCTTCAACACGGAGTAGCAGAACCCTTGCCAGCACCCCAAAATGAAGCTGCAAAGTACCACTGCGTTGGCTCTAAAAATTTAAATTGTTATCAGAACTACAGTCCACAAAGGCAGGCCAGAACCTACACACTAAATCTCAACATGCTGACTACCTGCTCAATGTAAGATTTAAATAGGAGAGGCAGTCCCTAACATAGCTACAATGTCAAGGATATGATGAAATTCAGTTTTCAGACAAAAAATCCAAGAAACCTGAATGAGAAAAAATGTCAATACCAAGATAAAACAGATACTGGAAATGACTAACAATTTTAAAGCAGTTTTTACTTTTAAAATAAAATGCTTCATGAATCAATTTTAAATCCTCTTGAAACAAATGAAAAAATAACAATCTCAGGAATTAAATATTATTTAAAAAGAACCAATGGCTGAGCACAGTGGTATACATCTTTAATCCTAACTACTTGGGGAGGCAGGAGGATCCCAACTTTGAGGTCAGCCTGGGCAACACAGTAAGACCCTGTCTCAAAATATAAACAGGGTTGAGGATATAGCTCAGTGTGGTAAAACACACCTAGGTTTGATCCCCACTATTGGAAAAGACCAAATCGAAACTATAGATATGAAAAAAGTAATTTAAAATGGTAATGGTTGAGTACGCAACCACTGAACTTGAGACAGACAACAGAATGTACTTAAACTAAACAAGAGTGGGAAAGAAGGCTGGGAGAAAAAAAGCCTCCAAGACCTAAGGGACAATAACAAAAATCAACCTAATATTATTCATTATTAAGAGAAAGAGTGTGAGAGTAATGAAATATTTAGAATTTCCTAAATTTGCCTTAAGACAATAAGCCTCTAGATTTAAGAAATTAAGTGAAAAGATACACCAAGACACATCAAAATTATATTTATGAAAGCTAAAAACAAAAGAAAAAAACCTTAAAAACAGGGAAAAGAAATAACACTACCTAGAAAGGGACAGTAATTCAAATGATAGTTAATAAGATGTCTTCTGAAACCATCTCATCCAGAAAGAATGGCCCACTTTCCAAAAGCTAAAACACAGTAACATTAACTCTATCTACAAAACTATTACTCAAGAATAAAAAATAAAAAAGATACTCTGTACAAAGGAAAACAAAGAGAATGTTACTAGCACACCCACACTGAAAAAATGATACTAGGAAGCCTCTATCTGCTAGCAAAAGAAATGGTAACACAAGTCTGAGACTTTCAAAAGTGAAAAGAGAGTAACAGAAAGGGTAAAAACAGAAGTATACATAATGGACTACCACAAACCCCATAAAATTGAATCACATTTTATGGTAAAAGCAACATGTAACACTGGTGTAGTATTCAAAGTATACAGAGAAAATACTTTTTAAAATTACATTTAGGCCCCAGTCGTCAAGCCATCACCAAAGCTTGGGATACCTTCTCCACCCCCTTGCTTCCGAGCGATCCATATCCCTCTCCCCATCTTCCACAAAGCTGCCTTCCACGGGCCACGTTATGTATTATTGATAAATTAAGTGCCTGCTTTAAGAAATGAGAAAAGTAGAGAAAAACCCAAAGCAAGCAGAAATAAATTATATACATGCATATGTATGCAAAACTCAATGAACTTGGAAACAAGTGAGTAAAGAAAATAGGGCAAGGATATTCCGACAAAACTAAACAAAGAAAACACAAAAAGGAAAGAACAGTCTATTATGTCCATGAATATATATGCAAAAATCTTTTAACAAAATTTTGTACATTGAACCCAACAATGTGTTTGCGTGTGTGTATGTGTATGTATGTATGTATATATACATACACACACACATAAATAACATTCGTACAGTCAAGAGAAACCTATTCCTTGTGGGCAAAGCTGATTCAATATTCAACAATCAATCACTGTAATCCACTGTATCAACAGGTTAGGGAATAAATATCATACATTCCTATCAACTGACACAATCATTTGATGTAATTCAGCAACCACTCAGTATAACCACAGTGCAGTAGGCCCAGAGGGGAACTTCCTCTAACCTATAAGGAGCATATTAGCTCTGTATCGGTGGGGACTGGTTGCAAGACTCTCCAGGAATGCCGAAATCTCTGAGTCCTCAAGTCTTGTATGTAAAATGGTATAGTATTTCCATATAATCTGCGCATATCCTCCCTTATTCTTTAAGTCACCTCTTGACCATAAAACCTAATATATTATATGTATACATATATATATACATATATATATGCATATATATGTGTATATATATAAATGGTGCAATTGCTATGAACACTATGCAAATTCCTCTAAAAATGCAAAATAGAACCATGTGGTCCAGCAATCCTACTTCTGGGTATAATTTAAAAAGAATTGAAAGCACTTGTGAAGTATTTTCAGGCCCATGTTCATGGAAGCATTATTTAAAATAGGTGAGATTTAGAAGCAAACACAAATAAACACTGAGTAGACAAATGAAATATGTTCATAAAATGGATTATTTGATAAACACCTGCCTGGCAAGCGAGAGGTCATGAGTTTAATCCCTGGTACAAAAAAAAAAAAAAAAGATTATTTGGTCTTAAAAAAGAAAGAAATTCTGACATATACTACAATAGGGATGAACCTTGCAGACATTAGTGAAATAAGCCATTTACAAAAAGACAAAAACTGATTCTACCTGTATGAGGGAAGTAGCAGAGTAAGAGTCAAAAGGATGTAGGGTTTCAGATTTGCAAGGTGAAAATGAGCTACAGATTTGCTTTCAAGGTGAATATAGTTAATACTACTGGGTTGTACACTTAGAAATGGTTAAAATGGTAAATTTTATATTACATATTTTATACAAGAAAAAATTATATTGAAACAAACCAGTATTATAAAACATTAATTGGCAGAAAAAGTCATTCTTGTGGAATCCTTAAAAAATGTCAAGGCACTCAAATAATTACACAAATAATAATAGTTTTACATTATTCTGAAGGAAACAGTTACTACAGTAGTCCCTCCTTAAAGGTAGGGTGATAAGTTTTTAGCTACATAAATCTGCCAGTCATCATGGCAGAGGTCCAACATGGTGAAGAGACCACAAAAAGACAGCTTATCAGTCTTTTTCCTCTGGTGCTCCAGACCCAACACAGACTTTCTGCCTTTCCGCCCCACTCGCACCAAGGCACTCCAATCCCTAGATAAAATGTCACCAGCTAGTTTAGCACCACCCCAATGAGAGTTCAGGTAAGTAGCCCCACATGGGTTGTCTAAGGAGAGCGCCTCTGCATCTCTCCACAGCCCTACCCTGCCCACTCAGTAAAGGCTCCTCCTCCTACTTTGTCTCTTTATCTGATTTTTCTCTGCGCTGCTTCAGATTGATTACCAAAAAATACTCAATCACAGGGTATGTATACTCAGGAATCTCCCACTGTTTGGCTAAAACCTCAGATAAACTGACCCTTATATATACTCTTAGGATAAAATTTATTTTATAGATTATGCGCAGTAAAAAAAAAATAAAACTGTAACAATATGCTGTAATAAAAATTATATAAGGCGCTTCTTCTCACCCATGTTCTCTTTATCTGTCTTACTGTACTACAGATCTCAGTGACTTCTACAAGTGATTTTTTTCCTTCTTAGGTTGAGAACTTGCACAATTTTACATAAAGAAAAAACTTTATTTCTCTTTGAATTACCCAAACTCAATTGTCAGTACTAACTGCCTTACTCTTGTGCTTTGTGTCAGTACTAATTGCCTTATTCTTGGGCCATTACTAGATAAAATAAGCGTTACTTGAACCCCACACCAGGATATTGCAATGGAAAGGGACACTAAGTGACAAGTGGGTGAGTAGTGCATGCAGCTTACACACGCTGATAACCAGGAGGAGCAGGCAGGAAAGGTCATCATGTTTCCCAGAACAGCATGAAATGTAAAATTTATGAACTATTATTTATAAAAATTTCCATTTAATATTTTGGGTCACAACTGACCATAGATAAATGAAATCATGGAAAATAAAACCATAAATAAAAAGAAACTAGTCTATTTTGTTTCTTTCCAAAGGATAAGATAACTACATTTATATTACCAGAATAGGTACATTTATATAAAGAAAGAAAAGCA
This sequence comes from Dolichotis patagonum, assembly GCA_004027295.1. NCBI lineage: Eukaryota > Metazoa > Chordata > Mammalia > Rodentia > Caviidae > Dolichotis > Dolichotis patagonum. Next base: position 12,948 of record PVJX010019932.1, read on the forward strand.
TTTGGGCAGCACAGTTAGGTAATTTTATTGAGAGGTCTAAGATTTGATGTTCAGAGATTAGTATACTCAGTGTATTTGCTTGTGTTCCCAGCAAAACATAAATTCAGTGTCTATATTATTCTGACTTTTCATGCATTCTGAAAACAAAATTTACAGATATACTGTTAAGCACAATATGGAAATATATATGCCATACTATATAACTAATAAGGACCATATTTTAACATCTAATTCTTAGTCAAAGATGAAAATATTTATAAGATGAATTTTTAAAAGAGAAAATGTCTCTTTTGAAATGACAACCCTAAGACATATGTAGTAATAAATGCTTCTGCCAAAGATAAATGCCCATTTGGCACTGATTTTTGATAAGTGAAAAAGTTTTGCAACATAACATACAGTCTGCTTAATTTTCAGCACTGATCCCTCTCTTTCAAATTCCCCTGAATATTTTAAAATGTCTATTTTCCTTAATGATTGTGGCAAATTCCTTAGTGACTATAATAAGCAACTTACTTATATTTTCCAAAATAATAGGTTCAATGTATGTGTTGCTCAAGAAGCTTATGTAAACTAAAAATAGAAATCAGAGATTAGTAAAAAGTATTCAGTGAACTTGAGAATTTATATTTTTCAAACACCATATAAGAAGTAAAACCCAAAGAAGCATTCAGTAACCAATAAAGATCATTCTTTTATTTACATGTAACAGTAAGTACTTGCATCATGTCAAAATTAGTATCTACAAGAGACAGCTATAGACCAATTTCTAATGCTAGTATGATTATGAATATTAATTTTGCTTTTCCTCTCTAACTGCCTTCACATTGTTACATGAACAAAATAATGCATACTAATCTTTAGAATTCTACACTGAGACATGTTAACTAAATATTATAATCTCGGATGTGATCAAGTCTGAAGCTAAATGAAAATGTCTCCATCTGGTTCATAAATATTAAACTAACTAAAAAAAGGGCTCAGTTTCTATCATCTTTTCCATAGAAGTATAACAAAGTCATTGGTTAGCTGCACACTGTTCTAAATATAGTGCCATGTGTGCTCAAATCATGATCCTGATATTTTAGCAATCACTACTAATGTTACACATGGTCCATTTGGTAGTTACCTTGAAAAAGCAGATTTCAAACAATGATAATCACAAAATAACATAGCTCCTAACTTCTCTTACCAAAGTTCTACATTTATGATGTAGTATGACCACATCAATTAAAACACATTTTACACAAATGAAGTTTAAGTAAGGTCACTTCACTTACCAAAAAAAATTGTACTGCCTCAATCAAGAGCTTTACCTGAGCAGCTAAACAATTCTGATCTAACAGACAGCCTTGAAATGATCTTGAAGCGATGCCTGGATGACTGCTGTTTTACCTACAAATCCACAAATGTTCAATTTACTTACAAGGCAACTTTACTGCACATATATTAATGGAGGAGGGAGAAGAATTTTTTTCAAAACATAAGCTCTTGCCATCTTGTGAAATTAGCTGTGGCACCTGTTCACATTTTGCAAAGTAGTAAGAAAGAAATGTTCAAAAGCAATCCTTCCTCAAATATAATGTTCCATTTCACATGGGTAGGCTGAAGGACAAAAATAACACAAGTCTGAAAGCAATTTAGACAAAGAAAACAATGTGGATGGTTCAGCATACCCAATGGACCAACAGTATTGTCAATTTCCAAAAAAAAAAAAGGAAAAAGAAAGCATTTTCAGAGACTTTATGGACATCCCCAGAGAAGATCCAGTGGACACTTAACAACTCAACACTAATCCTTCAAAAGAACATAGGCCAACCAGGTGCCAGCAAGTAAAATGTGAGGGAAAAAAAGGAGGAAAATTTATTTATCACTCACTTTCCCAAAGACTAACAATCCCAAGTCCCAAGCTTTGTCAACAGGAGTGTGTTAGAAGGTAAATGTCAAGTGGGAAATTAAAGCTAGTAGAGAATAAACAAGCTAGCCTATTTAAATTTAACTTTTCTACTTTTAACTCTAGGGAAAATGTTTGCTAAGCCTGCTTCAACTTTGACAAGATAATGCCTGACAGAAATCGAAATAGATTCACCAACTTCTAAGAACTTAAGCAAACTTTTCAAAAATAGGCTCCAAGGAAGCACAGAACAAATTCTGCCTCAAATACTCTGCCTCTGAATGTCTGCTTCCATCAGAAATCATCTCCTAAAGTACCTCTTTTTGTTTTGGAATGTGAGGCACTTTTTTTAATTGTTTCTTTCCAGGTCTCCTCCTCAGAATTTGCCTGTACTTTCCAGTTGTGCCCTCAAAGTTATATTCCTACCCCTCACCTCGCTTCTGCTGCTATTCAGACACATTGCATGGCCTACTCGCCTGGATGGGTTCTCAACCTCCAGCCCAAGACAGGCAGAAGCAGAGCCCAGAGGAAGCTCAGGAGAGAACCTGGAATAAGGAAGAGGCCCAGTCAAAGCACAGGTTCAGCCCTGGACCCCTGTCCTCCTCACAAGGAGCAACCACTGCATACTCCTAAAATGAATAGGGGAAAGTGGGGCAGAGTAGTCCTCTTCCACATGAGGAATTTCTCTGGTAAACTAGACACTAGGAACAAAGGAGAACAAAGAGGAGTGCATCTCAATGCTGGGAGGTGAAGTTGGGAATGTAATTTCTCTCTTTAGGAGCTGCTGTTCCAAAAGGTCATCTCTGGCAAAAGTGCTCAAGGAAGGAGACAAGGGTTTAAGTGTCCATCAAGTGTACCTCACAAACATTCCTGTACCTTGCACCCAGCACTGTGCTTACAATTAGGCAAAAGCTCCAATTCTTGTCCTCACGTACATAGAGTACAAAGTGAGTATCTGTGGTTTGTATTATCAGGACACAAACCTAGAAACCCAATACAGGAGGACAGAGGCTGGCATTTCAAGGATACAAATATAGTATCAGGTGTGTGTTAGGGGTAGGAAAATGAAGGTTGAAAGTCAAGGGTGAAGAATACAACCCTGGGACCAGAAGGCATTCTATCTCATATGCCTCTTGTCTTACTATGAATTCTTGCTCACCCTCATCAAACCTGTTCTCCAACTTTTATTGTATCCTCTCTTCTGTAGTCCCAACTGCCAACCTTTTTCCCAGCTTCTATGATTTAGTCAACCCTTCTTATCAAAAAAGAAGAGGTTTGCCTGAAATCTGAGGAGTTACAGACAGGTTTGGATATTACAAAAATGCAAATATTTTATACTCCCATATAATGTCCCAAATTAAACACATAGAATCCAATAGTTTCAAAACATACTTAAAGTAGTCTAACATTAAAAAGTCATACCCTATACCCACAGGATCTCATTTTTAAGGAATTAGTTTTTAAAATAAAGAAAAAGCTATGCACAAAGATGTTCCTCACAATGTTATTATCATGAACAATATGACAATGAGGAATGACTAGGAAACTCTAGTACATTTAACTAACAGAAAACTATGCACATATCTTAATAAATTACTGCCTAGTTTTAATTCAGTAAAAAGACTACAGAATTTACAAAAGAAATATACAAATATAGCATGATTAAAAGTACATATAAAAAAGAATGAAAAAACATCAAAATATTAGTAATGATTGTCTTTACTTGATAAGACTATAGTAATTTTCCTTTTCCTATGATTGTAATTTTTAGATTTTTTGTAATCCCATAATTGGGGTAGGGGCGTTTAAAAACGCAAGCTTACCTGAAATGTGAAAATGTTTACTTGTGTAAGAAAACTTTTGACGCATTTAGTTGACAAATTATTTTAGTACCAGGAAACACCTCATCTTCTGGAAGGGGCCTCTGAACAGGGATACAGTGAACATAAACAGGGAAACTTGGCCTTCTCAGAAATCTGCATTTCCTATGATTTCCAGAGCAGTCATAGATCTCACAACTGACAGTCAAGGTTCTTCCTAATGTCACTATATATCTAAACAGTCTCCGATCACTTCTCAGCTGAACCCTTGCCTAGCATTCTCCCTGTCTGTAGAAATCCTTCCTGATTTAACTCATTTCCTTCCATGAAGGATTTCCTCATCCTCTGATCACCCCAGCCTGGTTCTGACCCTCCTATGGCTTTCTCGATCCTTTGACTACCTTTTTCTTCTTATGGTATTGCTATCACAATTAAATCTGCATCACCTTTTTTCTGGTATTGAACCTACTGTAAATTCTTTTGTTAACTGATCCAAAATAAATGGATATCTTAAAAAAATAAATAAATAAATGGATACCTTTCACAGTTATGTTGGTATTACATTCATACACCAAGTCATGTTATCTAGATAAAACATGTCTCAAGTATAAAGAAAATTATAAAAGATGGCGAGAAAGGGACAAGAGCACAGATCTCTTGCAATAGGGAACAAAGGTGTCTGGGAGTGAGGAGGAATAGGAAACAAGAAAGTTAGGCCATGTATGGAAACCTAATAACCCTAATTAATGTAAACATAATATGCCATAACGAGCTAATAAGACAAATAATTATCAACAGGAGGATAGGGGAACTGGAGGAGGAGGAGCAGGGAGAAGGAAGGAAAAGGAAATTTTTTTAAAAACTGGGATATGTACATGTAACCACTCCCCAGATGTTAACAAATTGCATGAACTGCAAACATGTACTAATAAAAACTTTTTTGTTTTTAAAAAGCTGCCTCTGCTTAGACATTTTCATGCTGATCATCTATCACTGAGACATGTACTCCCCACCCCTTTTTAAAATTGCCATGATGCTGTTTTTGCTTATTCATGTATATCAATTCTGCTGTTCCCCCTGGGATTAAATAGATTGGATTACAAGATGCCTCACCACAGTTCAGGGAATTGCCAATAGTCGTATGAAGGAAAAAGCAAAAGAAATGACCGCCTAAGAATCAAATTTAAGATTACTACAGGACCCTACTTTTGTGTCTGAACAACAAATATAATTTTGTGTCTCCATCTTATGTCCTTATTTAGGCAGTGGGTTTTGGCCTTTCACTCTTCCAATTAATTTAAGCAAGAATTCTCCACTATATATAAATTCAATATTCTAGAAGTAAAAGACTAATTATGTTCCTGCCTGCCATCAAACACTATGCCAGTACTTAGAGAAAAAGAGCATCTGTACTATAGCAGCCTGCCTCCTGAGATACCAACAAGAGTTGAATACTTAACAGAAAATCCATAAATCATAAATGAAAGCAAGTTACATGATCCACTCAAAGAGAAAGGAACACCTAACATCCATTATTTCTGCAGAAGGAGCATACAAGGTCAAAATAATTTGACCAGGATGAGTAGAACAAACACAAACTCAGTTTCACTAGGAAGAGCAGAACCAAAACAAACATGCCTATTTATTAAATAGTAGCAACACCTAAGAGTGAACTCCACTTACTGAATAATCTTGGAATTTCTCTGTATTTCAGTTCCTGATTCTATGCAATGGTGGTGTTACCTGCAGCGCCAAATCACAAAGTTGTAATGAAGCAAGTAACATTGAGACTGGATTTAGCTGTCATTCTCTTACGTGTGATTCAGTCACACACTACGTGAGCTATATAACTGCTCTTATTTCAAATGTTACCTAAAGTTAGAAAGATTTTCCGATTTCTTTTTACGTCCTGACTGACTTCTCCAAGACCTGAGCATCCACCAAATATGTCACTGCCGAGAAATGTGTGGAAGCATCTCCCTTTCTGACCTAGCTCTCCTAGGTAATGTTGTCATTTTTTTTTTCTGAATGCCTTCTAAGAAAACGGAATGTTTCCATATGATTTTGAAAATGCTCTTTCATAATAACAGAGTGCAAATTTCACACGCATAAAGTTTCCAGGTTGCTACTGCTGCTGTTTGAGGTCCCTCTAAGAAAACTTAATTCTGTGCTTACTGCCTAATACTGTATGTACCTGTACATCCGGACCCTCTACTCCCTGACAGAGTGGGAGGTCCATTTGGCCCCAGGAAGACCTGTGTTCAAATTCCTGCTCTGTGACTCTCCCGAAGTACTTTAACGTCCCTGCTCCCCACTTTCCCGCATCTGGTTCTGGGCCGTGATGAGCTCATGCAGCGCTGTAAGTGGAAGAACCTGGGACCCAAACCTGGGACTGCCTGTCTCCCCTCCCCTTTCCTTCCAGTGCCTCAAGCAGTCAACCCCACCCGAACACCAGACAACTTTGACAGGACGCCTCCCCTCGGCCGGGAAGCAGCGGGATGGCAGCCCCGGCGGCCGAGGCAGCAGGGAGCCGCAGGAGGGGGCGCAGCGGTAACGGCTCGGGCCCCGGACGCGCGGAGACGCCGCGGCCCCGCCGCGCTCTCGGGGCTCCGCTCGCTCGCTCGCCGGCCGGCCGGACCAAGGCCGCCCCCCGCCCGCCGCGCCCGGGGCTCCCGGCGCCCCGCTTCCCACCCCGGCACGGCGCTGCTGAATCATCCCCGGGCTCCGCCGTCCCCACCGCCACGCCGCGGGGCGGGGGCCGGGACCTCGGGGTGCGGGGCCGCGGCGAGCTCGCGGGGGGCGAGGGCAAGGACTCACCGCGCCGAGGGCGCCCCGCGGGTCCTGGCCTCCGGCCGCGGAAGCCTCCCGGGCCGGCACCTGCGGGCGGCCTGCGACCCTCCGCGACCCTCGCCGCCAGCGCGCGCAGCACCGCGGCTCGGGCACCGGCGCTCAGCGCAGCAGCGGCAGCAGCGCGAGCGGCCGCGCGGCCCCAGGGTGGCGGCTCCCGGCGGGCCAGACCATTCGCCTCGGCGCCCGGGGGTGCGCGGCGTGCGGGGCGGCGCGGGCGGCGGCTGGGAGGAACCAAGCGCGAGGGGGACCCTCCGGCCCCGGCGCCTGGAGGCCTGGGGCGGGGACAGCGCGGGGGGCGCTGCGTGTCCTCGCCAGCACCTGCTGACAGTGCGCGGCTGTTTCCGGGACCCCCCTCCGCGGGAGCCGTGGTCCCGCCCGGGCTCCTTTAGAACGCGGCCAACAGAGGACCTAGCAACCAGCACCGGGCTCGGGAGATGCGCGGGGCGCCTCCGGCTCCACCCCGCGGTCTCCGCCTGGTTCTCGTCGCGGACAGCTTGGCCCAAGAAGCGGGGCGTCCAGAATCTTTGGAAGGGGTCCTCGGATCTCTAAAGAGCTAGGCATCTTTAGTCGCAGGGAAAGTTAGAAATGAAATCAGGTGGGGCCGGGTCCTGTGGGTGCCCTGAAGCCAGGAGCAGGTGCGTCACAGCGCAGCAGCGCAGCTGCTGCCGAGCAAAGCAGGACCTCAGCGGTTGGGAAAACGTAGACTGAGGGAGCCGCTTCGACTCCCAGAGCTATGAAAGGTTGTAAAAAAATTCAAGAATATTTGAGTTCGTCGTGGGTCATAATTTTAGGGATGATTGACCTGGGAACTGGAAGGAAATCAGGTCCTTAAATGAACTAGGAAAAGTCCTCGCACGTGATGCTCCTTAGGCTTTGGTGTCCTTGCCACTGTTAAAACAACTCAAAAATAGGTTCGGTTCAAACCACGGTGAGGATGAAAATAAGTGTACCGTTTTACTTAAAGGAATTTGGAACAGAGTTGGCAGTTACCTGTAAGATGCGAATAAAGAGGAAAAGAGTTCTTCAGACAGACCTCAATATGACATTTCACAAAATCATTGTTTTGTGGACGAAAGTTATTTTTATCTTTTGAGTAAAGCAAAATAAATTGAATACCTACTATGAACTAAACGGTGGACTGGCGGTGTCTTGATAATTTCTTTCATGTCTTTTTAAAACTTCTGTAAGATTGGTAACATTGTTCCTAATGTTTAAATGGAGGAACTGCACTCAGACCTTGCTGTGCTAGGTTCACAGATTGAGCTTCATGCAGAACTATTCTGAAGCATCAAAGGCACCACTGTTAGGGTCATGTGAGAATAAGGTGTAATTCTCCTTTGCCTATCTCATCATTCTTACACTATCACTTATTTATGTCATATTACATGTTATACTATACTTATACTATTACTATAGGACACTTTATCATTCTTCCAATCCCAGGAATAAAGCTAAAGTTTTAAAATAAACCTACTAGTATGGTTCTTCAAATACCTCACCAAGATTGACAGAAAAAAATAAAAGGATAGCAAAGCATTCACAACTCTCACATCATCTATAGAAAGCTTTTCCAGAATTGGAAATAAAATTAAATTGCCTCTGTATGGCCTGCCCTTGTCGTTGCCTGTTAGGGTTAATATCCACACCTCCAAACCAGCACCCCAGAAATCCCCAGAGCTCTTGGTTGCTGAGCAGCCAGAGCACTAGGTCCCCAGAGAAGCCAGGCAGCTGCAACTCAAGGCAAAAGGGGTCATCGATTCAGAAAGGAATGATTCTTGAAGACCAAGATGGAATTCAAAAATTTATCATTTGTGGAGCTGATGGATTAGTGTCATCTCCAGTCATCTATTTCTACTGTATAGTTTATATTCTTAGTGAATTGTGTTTCTGACTGAAGATGGAAGAGAATTTTTTGTGATGGTGGCCTTGGGAAGTTGCCAAAAGGAATGGAGGGGATGGCTGGTGCCTGTGTTCTCTGCTTTTACTCACTCAGTCTTCGGTTTTGAGCCTGCTAGAGAAACACAGCAGGACCGGAATCATTTTCACAAATGACCATGAGATTTCAGATCTATGAACTACTACTGTTAGCCTGGTGAGAAATCCTGTAGATACCAAGCTGGAGAGTGAGTCATTTTAGCTGCCAGTCTGCCTAGACCTCTGTGCAGTTTTGCCACCAAAAAGAAACTGCTGTGCCCAGCGAGGGCGTGTCCTCACAAAGGACGCAGGTATCCAAAATAAGGTCACAGAGCATTAGATAAAAGGAGTAGAATTGTTTGTGAGCACCTGGAAGACAGCTGAAGATTTCCTGTGGTGAATGAAAGGGTCTCAATTGGGGAGAATAATTTATTACATAAGGTGATGGTCAAACCTTATTTAGACATTGATTACTGGGGGTGAATTCACTTGTATTCATAAACCTATATGACCTGAGGACATTCAAAGGTATTACTTTAAAATGAAAATAGTAAGCAAGTAGAATTGGAATACTTCATGCCTTTGACAAAACTTCATTGAGAACCACGGTGTTGAATCTTGATTCAAGAATGTTAAGTACCTATTATGTATCAGCTCCATACAGTACACTTGTGGGGACATTAACATCATCATCAAAATACTATTGCTGAGGAGATAGTAGTGTTGTTCCTGTCTGATGGTTTTCAGATAGCACATACCAAATTGCTAGTATAGGCAAGGGAAACACTAGTATCATGGAGAAGGAAATACTATTGTCATGCCTGTTTTATGAGTGAAGAAAACAGTTAAAATAGAAAATTGTTGCAACTTAGTTGCAACTTAGTTGCAACCCCAAACCAATATGTTACATTGTCTCAACAAACTTTCACTATTTACTGCTACATAAAAGGAGTATATTTTGTTTGTCTAAAATAGAAAATAATTTCATATTTATTTTTAATGCCTATTCCAACCCTCATTTTTAAGAGAAAACATGTCGTTTTTTCATGAACAGAATTAAAATTAAGTCTTTTCACTGAAAACCTTTGCTAGGTTTCTGTGCTCAGACAAGAAACCCTCAAATAAGCAGTGTTACTGCAGCATTAGCCAGTGAGTCCTAGCATTGTTACTGTTGGTACTGATTGCAGGAACTCTTAGTGCTACAGATCTGGAATCTGTATTTTTACTACATTCTTATGAAGTTCCATAAGTGATTCTAATGTACAACCAAGTTTGACCAGACCTTACAAGAACAATGTGTGAAAAAACAAGCAAAATAAAAAACAAGACAAAACAAAACAAAAACACCAGTCCTTAGACTTCATTCTTTAGCTCTATTTGCTGATCACGAAATAAGGGATGGCTATTTAAAACCTACTATATATAATTTAACATTTATTAAATATAAAAGTATTTACTAAAGTGTTTAGGATCATTTTGTTATTTTGATGCTTCTCAACAAATCTTTTTTTAAAAACTAAGTTAAAATTGACACTTATTAAAAATTAGTGTTGTATGGCCCTGAAGCAAGGCCAGCAGATCGCTGTAGCTGCTGGTTTCAAACAGGAGCCTAAAGAGAATTCTTTCTGTGGTCTGTTGGCCATTTCAGAACTTTGAAAATGTAATGGTCAATTCATCAGAAAGAAATAGCAGGTGAGTGTGGCAGACTTTCAGAGGCATGCAGGAGAGAGACCCTGGCACATTGGGACCTGCACCATGCGGTTGACTTGGGGTGCCGGGAGAACAAGGAACTCCTCCCCTCTCTGGGGGGCAGCTGTGAGTGTGGCAGACTTTCAGTGGTCTGAAGGAGAGAGACCCTGGAGCCTCAGACCTGCACCCATGGGGTTGACTCGGGGTGCCGGGAAAACGAGGAACTCCTCCCCTCTCTGGGGGGCAGCTGTGAGCCTGCCGATGCGTGGACTGAGAATCGAACATCTCATGTCGTCCTGTCCCCTGTCCCGTGTCCCCACCCCACCCCCTTAGCAAGTGGGAGCCAGTTAACTACACATCTTGTGAAAAGATTGGCTATGTTATTTGGTATGAGCTCCCCATATGCAAAGATATGGACAACCATTTGGAAGAAAATGAGACAATATGACAGATAGTGAAGCTCTCTGGTTGTCTAGCTTTGAAATTTATGCTTTCTTATGTCCTGTTCTGTTGTTTTGTTGTGTTTAATTTTACCCCTTTTAAAATAAAATTTAAAAATATTAGTGTTGTATGCAGACACTTAAAGGCCATTATCAATTACCATATAGTATTTTATGTAAGAAAAATATTAGATTTATGTATTGGTTTTTGGAGAATTGACACAGTTGTAACATTGTCCTAATTAAGAAGGAAATAGGGTTTTTTGTTTGCCTATATTTTGTTTTATGTAATTTTTTTATAGTTTTGTTTATAGGCTGTGCCCTATGCCTTTCTTACCAGCCTTGGGCCAAGTTACTTTATAGTGTGTATCTTTTGAATCAAATGTTCTTTCCAGATCCTTTGCTAAGTGCCCTTGCCTGAATGGAGGAGTGGGGAGGGATGATTTCTATAATACCTTATATTCATCCAATTCACCAAGTTCTCTTGTTTTTCATGATGGTCTCTCAGGTTTCCAAAGAAAACTGGCAAAGCCTGCATAGAGAAATTTATCCCTTTTTAAATCAGTTATAGCAGTTATGTTGTTTCTCACTGCTAAATCATCAATGGAAGTGATTTTGGTGATGCTTGCCTGATGCTTGATATTAAGCAAAAGGTTTAATTTTGGCCATTTAGAACATGATGGCTAGTGACCTTTTCTTTATGTAGGTAATTTGTTTCTGTTCCTATTTCCCTTAGAGTTTCCTTTGGCAGTGGTCTCTTGACCTTTATTCCAGTCTATTGATAATGGTCAGGGGTTTTTTTTTTTCCTTTTAATTTTTAATGTAGTCAATTTGTAGCCAGATTTCCTGGTATTGAACTGTGCTTTTATTATTTTAATAGACCCTGATTTGTTGTAGTATTTTACTCTTTAGAGTGTTCTGTTGTAGTCTGCAATGTGCTATTTAAATATTTGGAATCTATAATTGGTGATGAAACTGATGTGTACTTTTAATGGTTTTTCCATTCTTTCCTAGAATTTGGTATCCACATTATTCAGGGTTCATAAAATCAGTTAACTAACATTTAGTCTAACAGTTACAATAGCTTAAATAATATTGGAATTATCTGTTTTTAATAGCTAGATTGAAAATTCAGCTGTTAGTTCATCTGCCTACAGTCTTTTTCAATAAAAAATCATGACTCACTTCTCCAGTTTCTTCTATAATAACTGTTCAGTTCATCTTTTTTTGTTCTTTTTGTGTCAGATGTAATAATATGTTTTCCTAGAAAGTGTTTATTTCTTATAGGTTTTATTTTCTTCATATATTGGTATCAAGTCACTATTAGTAGTCAATTATAAATTTTTCAACTTATTTCCTATTTTCATATAGTTAATCTTTTGTAATTTTATTTCTTTTCTTAGTTGTCTCACATAGTATTTTTCAATTTTACTGGTCTCTTTAAAGAACCAAATTTTGAATTTATATACTTCTTCTATGAGCTTATCTTCTTTTAAGAATTTCAGCTTCTATCATTAATGCCTTCCTGAAAGTTTCTTTTGTGGTTTATTATATTCAATTTTCAAAAAATTTATTTATAATAACATACGCTTATATATGAAGTATAACTAAAAATACAGTAACAGTTTAAATTTTTTAACAGTTTAAATTTTTAAAAATATATTATTGTAAAAGACATATTGCCATTAGTCCTCAAAACACTTCGCCTCTCTTTGAATGTATTTATTCCATCATTCTTGCCACATTCTAATGCAGTTCTGGAAGTCTACTTTCATGAGTGTCATTACAAGAAATAATTAAAAATACAGTGATGCTGCTGTCAAAATCCAGTCAATGGAAAGACAGGCTCATAAAAACATTACAGTGTGTCATCATTCACCCAATCTGGCACCATGTGACTTCTGGCTCCTTCCCAAAGTCAAAATGATCACGAAAGCAAACACTTTGAATGGATGTTTATATTTTCCCAAAATGCATTAGTGAAACTATAATAATTAATGTGACGATGTTAAAGAGTTGAGACCTTTGAAGGTTGGTAGGTTATGGGGGCCAGGACTTTAAGAATGGAATTATTAAGAAGCCCCAGAAAGCTGCCTTGTTCTTGTACTATGTGAGGATATTGCAAGAAGATAACATCTATGGATTAAAAAAGAAAACCTTGCCAGATAATGAAACTCCTAGTAACTTGATCTTAAATGTCTTGGCCTCCAGAACCATAAGAAATAAATTTCTGTTGTTTATAAGTTATCCAGTCTATGATATTTTGTTATAAGAGCCAAAATGGACTAAAGACAATACAATATGTTAAATCAAGTTTAATACTTGGATGATTTATTTATTCTATGTACTATCTTTAGGTTTTTGTCTTTGTTTTGTTTTTTTTATTTTATTTAAAGAAGAAAAAAAAACAGAACAAAGGGTAGCAACAATACCAAGGAAAAAAGGAATTCCAAGGAAAAAAGGAAAAGAACAACAACAAAAAAACTAAGAAATTATTACTTGACAAATTACATACTGACTTCTTGGAAATAGTTGTTCAAATTACAAAGTTAAAACATGTAAAGTAGACATTCAAACAGTGACACTGTTAACAGTTCTGCTCCATGATCTGACAAAAACAACAATATGGTCATCCATCTTACCCACTCAAATATACATGCAATTATATCAAAAGGGTAAAATTAAACACAACAAAGAGAACGAAGCGGATCACAAGAAAGCAATGTAAGAGACATAAATTTCAAAACTAGACATTTGGAGATGCTCACTCTCTGTCATATTGATTCTTGTTTTCTTCCAAATAGTTGTCCATATTGTCACATACAGGGAATTCACATGAAACAACCTAGTATGGAATTGATCTGAGCAGGACGAGGAGGGCATTTCAGGTCTTCAAGACCAGATTATTAGGGAAGCCGAGAATGGCTGTCATAGTGTCTCTCATTCTCCTCAAAACAGCTGTCCATACCTTAATGTGTGTTGAACTTAAACAAAAAAAGCAAGCTAAAATCACTTTGAACAAAGAGTGATCGTTTTGCTGGATTTCACATCATGACATTATAGAATCAGCACTGGGTATTGTAGTGTCTCTTTTTCTTCAAAGTAGTTGTTCATTTCAACATGCATTACATAGTTGGTTCTCGTAAACTGTTTATAAGCTCTACACATGCATGAGTCTCTGCATGTATATCTATCATTTCTGTATTAGAGGGAAAAACAAAACAAAGCAAGACAAAACAAAACAATTCCTAGAAAAGCATGAAGCAAAAAAAGTCAAATAAAACGACAATACAAGGTGATCTACAATGGTTACCATGATGTCTCAGCAGTATATAACAGCATTAATAAAAACAAAGCATCGGAGACATTATAAGACTTCAAAAGCAAGTAATAATCAAACCAGAGTGAAGATCTTAGTGAATCTTGTCATCTTCAGTGTAGTTGCCTATACTCTTAGACTTGATGCTATCAATCATAACAGATTTAAATAAAATCAGTCAATACAAAGTAGCAATCTAACAAACCAGATTCAAATAAGATCAGTCATATTGAGACAGTATAAGTTATAAAGGGCTTCAGATTAACTTGATAGGAAAATTAGGGATGATTACCATAATATGTCCTCTTATTTTTGGGATAGCTGACCTTGTCCTCAAGACTAGTGTAAGTAGACAAACTGGAACAGCATGTAATCCATCCAAGCAGAGTGGTGAGAATAATGTAAATTTTAAATCTTGTTACCCCATTAACAATATCCTCTGCCTCCCATTTTTAGACAATTCCTCCCCTTTCACTCCCATGGGGTGCACTGCTTGTTTTGGGTCCCACTGCCTCCCTATATAGAGCAGCTCAATGGGCCTATCTCCTGATCTACTCGGCCTGTGTATCTCTCTGTTAGTATTTCAAGGCCATCTATACTAGAGATTACAGCCAATCTTCTCTGCCTTATTTCTGCTATTCTGTTTTTCTGCCATTGGTTGTCTATTTTTCTGTTCCACTCCACTGTCTGCCCTGTTCACTGAGACCTCTCTGCCACTGTTCCTGAAATACTCGTATTCATTTTCTCTCTCTCTAAAATGTCCTTCAGTATTTTTTGTAGGGTTGGATTGGTGGTCACAAATTCTTCAAGTTCCTGTTTGTCACAGAAGCATCTTGTTTCTCCATGAATTTCTAGAGAGAGTTTTGCAGGATACATCAATCTGGGCTGGAGATTGTTCTCCTTCAGGGCTTGAATTACTTCACTCCAAGCTCTTCTTGACCTGATTGTCTGTGTCAAGAAATCTGCCGTGATTTTGATGGGTTTTCCTTTATAGGTGATCTGTTTCTTTTCTCTGATGGCTTTTAATATTCTGTTCTTATATTGAATTTCTGGGATCTTGATTATTATGTGTCTGTGTGTAGCTCTGTTTTGGTTATATGTGGCTGGAGTTCTGTGTGTTTCATACATTGACATATTATTTCTTTTTTCTATGCTTGTGAAATTTTCCTTAATAATTTCCGTGAACAGCCTTTGTACTTTCTCTGTTTTGACTCCTGCTTCTTCATTCACATGCTTTATTCTTAAGTTACAGATCCTCTTGTCATTCTCTAGTCTTTGTATAGGTACTGCCTGCTCCCTTGTTACTTTTAAGAGAACTTCCCTTTCATGATCACACATTGCAAGCCTGTGTTCAATTTTTGATAGTCTATCTTTGGTTTCTTTCAAGCAGTTTTGCTAGCTTTCTATGGAGTCTTTAGTTTCCTGATAATCTCTTTGAATCTGCTTCATGAATTCTAGGTTTTTCTTGTTTTCTTCATTAAATGTTTCTCTCCTTTTGTGTTCCTCCATTATTCTGTCTGTGCCTTCTTGAGAGGTGCCCAGCCTTTCTTTTATTAATCTACTTATCTCTTGTTTAATTTGAATTAATATTTCAGTTTTGATCCCGCTTACGAGGTCCTGAAGATATCCCTTTATGTCCGCTACTGCTGTGTTTGATGTTGCATGTTTGCTGCCCTCAATCTCTTTTGTATTTACCTCTCCTGGATCAATGTTCTCAGGGTTGGGGCCTGGGGTTTTTTTCCTATTTCTCCCTCTCATCATGTTTTTGGTTCCTTCCATACAAGTGTGCAGTGTAATTCCCAGCCCCTTTTCTTGTTGGTTAAGGCTCCTCTAGAGTGCACAGGCTAGGAGTTTTTGCCCTCTTCAGTTGGCTATCAGAGATTAAAGTTCAAGCAAGGGCAGTATGCGCTGGCTTCTCTTCTCCAGGCCAGTCAACCTTTGCGGGCCTTCACCGCGTCAGTGTGTGCCAATCTCAGGGAATTAATTTGTAGCAACCCACTGGTTCCTAGCCAGGGGCACGGCCCAGTCCAAGCAGATTCCACCAATCCACTCGGCGAGGGGAGCAAACAACTAAGCCACTTCCTTATGGAGTTAGGGCTGTCCTGCCCAAATCCAACATGTCTTCCAGTCAGTTTCCCATTTCCTGTGAGATGGTCTTATTCCCATCACTCACCGCGTGTTGATGCTGGTCCCCGAGAACTGCTGGGCTCCCTGACCTCTGACTTCAGAGCAGCTGTGGTGCGGATTCACGGTGCCTCTGGGTGGATCGTGTGCAGGGCCGGGTCCGGGCAAGTCGCGCACAGGGCTGTTCAGCTCCATGCTCTGGCCGCTCAAGCCAGTCACTTCAGCGCGGTTCAGTCGGTCAGGTCAGTCTCGGGCAGGAATTCAGGCGGCTCGAGGAGAGTGCTGTGCTCGCTGATCTTAGCTTCTCTAATGGTAGCCCCAGGACCTCATATTTGAGCATTTTTTTTCACTTTAGTTTCTTTCTGGGTTGTGAGAGTCCATCTCTCTCTGTTTGGGTCTCTCCAAGGTGTTTTATTCTGGCATTTAAGCTGTCTCTCTCAGAGAGGGTCCCTCTCCTGCTACCTACCGGTCCGCCATCTTTGGACTCTCCTTTGTTTTGTTTTTGTCTGTTAAATTCTTTCAATTCTGAGAGAGATGCATGGAAAAACCAATTCATAATGTTTGTCCTTATTGTGCTTTTATATGTCACATCATCTGCTGCTAATATTGCCATTCTTGATGACTTTCTATGTATATTCATTATTTGGCTTCATTTGATTTTACTTTCAACTTCTTCACTACTATTTTAAGTTTGTTTTTCAAAGAGCATGCATCTTTTTTTAAAAAGAAAATCCAAGTCTTCCCCCCCAAAAAATGTAATTTTAGTCTAGTCATATTTTGTGTGAACCTAATGTTCTTGACTATTCTTTTCATCATTTTCTTACCAAATCTTATACTACCCCCTCCATTTGGATAAGTATTTTAGGATACTTTTACTTCCTCTTTCAGCATTTTTTTTATTCCTATTGTCCTTTTCATCTTTTTCCATCTTGAGGCTTTCTATTTTGGAATATTATTTGTGTTTTTCTTGTGGACTTTTCTGTGATGAGCTATGTAAGCAGTAAACTCTTGTACAGATATCTTTCATAATAAGAAATGAGTGATATCTTATCCAGTTAATGAATTCTTTGAGCTCCTACTCTTAGCACAATCTGTGGTTACTATTTAATTTTTTTGTAACTTCTGTTATTGCAGATAAGAAATTCAATACAAGTTGACAGGCTTTCCTTTATAAGTAATTTTTTCTTACTGCTTGAAAACTTACAAGATTTTTTTCTGTATCTCAGTCATTCAAGAATTTTACCAAGCTTCAGTCTTAAACCAGGAACATTTTATTCTGATTGCTTTAAATTATTACCTTCTTCCACTGGTCATTTTTCTCCATTTTTAAATTTTTTTCTCCTTTTGAAATTGAGAGAAATGCCAATCCATTAGAATTGAACTTAACCTCATTTCCTCTTGATTTTTTTTTAGATATTTCTTAGACCTGGACCACTAATTCAGATTTTAAGAGACACTGTTTTCCTTCATTTATTTCCCTGAAATTTATATGGAGAGTCACGTTTTCATTTCCATAAAGACATTTTTATGTTGCTCATGACACTTAATTCATATTGTCACTAACTCCTCCAGCAAAGGTTCTGGAGGCTCCTCTCCTCTGAGCTGCTGGATGGATTATTTTCTAAATCAGCTCATAGGTGTGCATTTTAACTGACAGGCAACCCACAGACAGTGAAAGATGACACTACCTTACCTGCAGGGGTCTACAGTAAAGCAGAGAGGCTGCCAGGCCCTGGTGCAGGTTCTAAAGGAAACCTCCTGGTCTCAGGTCTCCCCGTACTCTTATAGTTTACGAATCAGGAAGATCCAGCTTCCTGCACAGATGTATCTTGGCTTTATGAGGTTAAAGAGATTTGAGCCAACATTGTTTTCTACAGTGACACACACAGATCTGTAACCACCCAGCATTTCCTCATACCCACTGCTCTTTGTTCTAACTAGCTCCCTGATGATGTTCTTTGCCCATCCCTTGGGGGAGAAAGGGCTTTGTTATTTTGCTCAGCCAAAATCCCAATGGAACCTGATACCTCATTTCCACTCCGGCTGCCCATGGAAGCCTCCGTAAGGCTCCTGGGAGACAGATACACCAAAGCTGAAGATGAAGGAATCAGCGGCTCTGTTTGTGTCAACATGTTACCAAATGCTTTCAACCCTAGAAGTGTGTGTTGTATAAGTCAAATTAACATTTATTTGAATCTCTCACTCTATCAAGCAATTCCCATATTTTTCTTGGAACTGGGTTATGGGTTAGTGATGCTAAGATACTGAGTAAATAGAAATGGGCATCTGAATGAAAGACTAAGAGCTTCCCTGGAGTGGGAGAGAAAAAGAGAGAGACAGAGACGGGGGGGGGGGATTCTAAAGGAAAAAAAGTAAAAGGTACAAGCACGTCTCTGTAGCCATTCATTTTTGCCAGATTCAAGAGATAACTTGAGTATAGATTAATACCTTTTGCTCACATTGTCCTTCAGCCTAGTTCCCAAGTTCAAGTTCTGTAAGATAAAGGCTCAGCAAAACTAAACATCTTGTTTGACTAGAAACTGAGTAAAATGCAAAGCAATAATAGTCAACCCTCCATAACAACGACAAGTAATTCATTGTGCTCAAATAAACGGTTGTTGCTGCTTGTTTTCCTAATTTCAGCTGGACCATTTTAAGGAGAGTACCTTATCATGGGGATCGGCCGTGTCAGCAAACTGGGGTACAAGCAGCACAGCTGGCAGCAGAGTCGGATTTCCTGCAGACTCAAGCAAAGGGGAAGGATGCCATGGTCATCAAGTGTCCCAAGTTGGGAAACTCTCCACTAACCCCTCTGCTCTCCTGGAAATAACTGAGGAGCAGGCAGTGTCAAACTCAGGGCATCTCAGAAAAAAATGTGGAAAGGACCAGTGCTAACTACTGGTAGATACTGTGTTGGCATTTTTACCCTTGTCTCAAAAGTATAAGAAGACACCACAGTAATCAGTGACTAGCCTGTGCACTGACCAGATTCTTCTAGCTCATAACCCATACTGTCATCTCTTTCTCACTTAGAGAAGGTATTCTTCAAATTCAATCACTAACAAAGTAGATGTTAAGCCTCCAAAATATTTGTTCTACTGATTATATCCCCACATTTTATAATGGAATTTGAAGACTACAAAATTATTTGCTTCTCAGAGAAGATGATCTCTGGTCTTCTGCATGACAGCCATGCTAGGGTGCTATGATTCCCAAAAGAAATATGGCTCTCATTTTTCAGTGCAACTCCCATGTCTCCACTTTCTGGGGAATGTGGCTTAAGGTTTTCTGTTTGTAGTTCTCAGTGTCAGACACCTTCTTCTTATATTGCAACTTGCAAGTCTGATTACTTTAAGAGTGAGACTAAAATTTCTAGTTGGTAATTATAGTAAGTCAATGTGTTAATAACAGGATCTCAGTGTATCAAATTCATCTCTTAACATCATTTAACTTAAATGACTTTAAAAAGCTATAAGGTTAGTAGACTGTTACGATAAAAGAGCTAATAATAATAGATTTTTATTGAACTTTCATGAGCATAATATATTGTAAAAATACTTAATTTAGTCCTTTAAAAAACATCATATTACTTTTATCTTATAGATAGAGAACCTGAAATTTTCAGCATATTTAATAACTTTCTATGGTTACAAACTAGAAACTGGCAAAGTGGATTCACCTAAATATATCTAAGTCTAGATCTTTTGTTTCTGAACACATACCCATCTTTATTTTTTTCTACTGATTTATTAAAAAAGGAAGACAATATATTGAGTCCATCTCATTCAGGGAATCAAGTATCCCAGACAGAACGTTTCATCACCAGGCCAATTCCTGTAAAAACTATTCCATTTGCCAAGTAAATAATACAATATAAACTTGCTCACCTTTTGACCTATTTTCAGTTTCCAAAAAGGGCAATTTCGTTAGAAGCACAAGGAATGAAAACCTGACTCATGAAAAGAACATGAAATATAATTCTGTATTGCCTTCAACCTTGCCCTTTGACCTTAAGTCACTGCCAAGATAAAGAAACCCCATGACATTCTCAAGACATAAAGAACAATCTTTGAAACTCATCTAATTATAAACAGAGGAAAATATATATTTATACTTCACAGAGTATTACTTTTCCAAATTCTATGTTAACCCCTTTTTTCAGGTCACGGAACAATTCACATGATGATTTGGCATTTTCCGTTGTTAAAAGTAGTTTCCATAGTATTGTTTTTTTATTCTTCTTTTATTATTCACTGCCAAAATAAAGTAGACTTGCATTTTTTATTTTAAAGAGAAAAATAAATAAAAACAATAAAGCAGAGTTTCAACAGGTTAGTTGGAGAGTTACAATAATTAATTCATTGTGCATTGTTGTCTTCATATTAGTCATTCGGAGTACAAGATACAGGCATGGTATTGTGCCTGAAAATATAAGCTATAAACCTTTCTTTTCAATGATCTAAGAGAAACTAGCTGTATAACTATCTTAACTACTTTGTGCAGAAATATATTTTTCCCTTTTTCCTTCCTTCCTTTCCTCTTTCCCCCATCACAGTTTGTCTTTTCTTTGGAACAGTTTCTTCCAATTCACAGTATCTGTTATACATTTGGGACCTTATTTATTCATTGAGTTTCTCACACTAGTGAGACAATACAGTGTTTACACTTATGCATCTGTCTGATTCATTTTTACTTACTACTGTGATCTCGAGTTGCATCCATTTACCTATAAAAGTCTCCAGTTCATCATTTTTAAGACTGAGTAGTGCACTATTATGTTTTTTAAAAATACATTTTTTATTCATTCCTCAGTTAATGGGCATTTGGGTTGTTTCCAAGATTTAGCGGTTACAAATTGTACTACTATAAACATGA
>PVJX010019933.1:0-13597 GCA_004027295.1 Dolichotis patagonum
CCATCCATCCACCCATCCATCCATCCATCCATCCACCCACCTATCCATCCATCCACCCATCCATCCATCCATTCATCCACTAATCCATCCATCCTGGCATGTTTATTTAGTTTTTGAAACAGGATCTCACTATGCAGTTTAAACTCGCCTTGAACTATGTAGTCCAGGTTAGCCTCAAACTCATAGGGATCATCCTGCCTCAGCCTCCCAAATGCTGGGATGACAGGTAGGTACCACAACCTGGCCAAGGTATTGGATTTTATAAGATTTCTTTTTGCATTAATTGAAGTGGTCACTCCCCCTCCTTTGGTTTATTAGTGTAGTTATTTGAATTGTATTAGCAGGAATTTTCTGCTAAACCATTGGGTGTGGTGATGCACACCTGTCATCCCACCATTAGGGGGCTGAGGCAAGAGGATTGCTGAGTTCAAGGCCAACCTGAGCTACATAGAGAGTTCAAAGCCAGCTCGAAATGCATAGTGAGACCTTGTCTCAAAGATAGACAAAGAAAAAATATTTTTAAGGAGCAAGTATTCCTCTGACTATCATATTATCTGCATTCCATAGTGTTTAGTAATTAGGGTCCACACTGCATTGCCCTAAAACAATCTGGTTAGTTACGGTGTCCTGTTTATTTTAAGAAGCGCTTTATAATTGTGAGTGAATAGTTTGGGTGTTGTTTGGCTTTTGTGTCTCATCATATTTGTTAACTTCTGGTGTTGATGTTCTATGGATAATTTAAGTTTTAAGCTTGAAGAATTTATTGGGATTTTGTGACACATTACATAGGCGAATTATTTATTTTATTCACTTTTGAGACAGGGTCTCACTATGCAATCCAGGCTGGTTTTGAACCCACTTCGTATCCTAAACTGGCCTTGAACTCACAGGGATCCTCCTGCCTCAGCCTCCGCAGTGCTGGAATTACAGGTGTGCACCCCACACCCGGCTGGCATGTTTTCTTGGTTGAACCATAATTCTGCCTTCTCTAAGAAGGAAGAGGAGAACGGGGGAGGAGGGAGGGGGGAAAGAAGAACAATCTCGCAGTCTGGCCGGGCTGGCAGTCAGAGGCTTCTTCCCACGCAGCACCTGCCCCTTGGTCCTCCGGCCTCGTGGGTAATCATTGCTTCTATTACCCATGGGTTGAGCGGCCAAGTCGGCAAGTGTGCAGGGCGTGACTGCAGCGCAGGCTCCCCGCAGCTGAGTGAGAGGGCGGGGTGTCTGTCAGGGGGACTCACACCGAAGGACAGCCTTAGGAGTCACGGGGGACAGCTCGAGTGGTCAGTGGTAACCGGCGTGAGATGTGCTAGAAAGGTGGAGGAGGAAGAGGCCCAGGTAAAAATTGTTAGCACTGCATTGTTTTGTCCTTTTTAAGAAACCCAACTCATTGCAGAGCATGGCGGTGCGCGCCTGTCATCCCAGCACTTGGGAGGCTGAGGCAGGAGGATTGCAAGTCTGGGTAAGTGAGTGACTTAGCAGTGGAGAAAAGAGAGGATGTAGCTCAGTGGAAAGGTCCTGGCTTCAGTCCTCCACCCCAAAGCACAAATAAAAATGCTTCATGTCAGGGAGCACAGGAATAATGTAATTTTAAGTGAACCGCAGGATACAGAATCGCATATGTGATAGAAATTCAGAAGGAAATGCGGTGGGTCACTTCCATGGACATCACTGTACCAACGTCTATTATTTCTGTTTGCTTTTGTTTTTGTTTTTTTGAACTCACTTTGCAGCCCAGGATGAGTCAGACTCACTGCAATCCTCCTGCCTCAGCCTTCCAAATGCTGGGATGACAGGCGTGCACCACCACCCCGGCAGCAATTTTTTTTTTTTTTTGAACCAGGGATTGAACTTACAACCTTGCACTTGCCAGGCAGGCATTTATACCGCTGAACTAAATCTCTGGCCCCCAGGGCAGCAAAATTTTTAAATGGGCTCCAATGTTTTCACATTTTTTTCTTGAGAAGTGAGGTTCTGTCCTATCCCTTTTGAATTTAGCTTTTAACTACTGTAACCAAGCGAGGCTGGTACAGTGGTGCTTCACAACATCTGGTCTGGCTCCTAAAAGACCACACAGCTGTCAGGTGTGGTGGCACATCCCAGCACCAGCGAGGCTGAGGCAGGAGGATCACTGGAAATTGGAGGCCAGCCTGGCCTGCATAGAAGTTCAAATCCATCCTGGACTACATAGTGAGACCGTCTCAAAAAACAAAACAAAACAAAACAAAACAAAACAAAACAAAACAAAACAAAACAGGAAGACACACAGCTCCTTTGGAAAGTCCTCTCTCCACGAGCTGCCCCCCAGAGGCCTCCTCTGAGATCCCCTGCCAGCCGTGTGGAGCCTGGCCTGGGAGCACGAAGAGGCCACGCTCGGTCACCAGCAGCCGAGCCAGCATTTGTGCCCGGGTGCTGGATACCAGTGCTGGGAAGCGTGGGACCCGCCCTGCCCGACCGGGGACTTGCCGGGCCTGTGTGGTTGCCTAAAGTTAACCTGAAATGAATAGTGTCACTTCCAGCCACCCTGGCTGCCTTTCCAGTGTCTCGTTGTCACGAGGTGCCCGTGGGCTCGGGCGGCAGGGACCTGGCATATTTCCGTCTCTGGGAGAAGTGCTGTTGTTACACAGATCTATTTCAGAGGATTCTGTTGTTGTTTGACACAGGGTCTTGGCGTGCTGTCCAGGCTGGCCACAGACTCACGGCGATCCTCCTGCCTCAGCCTCCAGAGTCCTGGGGAGACAGGTGTGCGCACCACGCAGCCTGCTTGCACCACAGCCCAAGCGCCATGCACGAGGCCGGAGAATCGCCTCAGCTCAGAGCAGCACCTGCCACAGCCAGCGCGTGTGTATAACCGTGTTCTATTTTAGCAGGCGGAGCCACACAGTAACATATGTAGCCCCTGCTTTCAATGTATTTAAAGGACTCTGACAACATTCGCTCACACAGAACTTTAAATAAATGTTCTTTGTACTTAGAATGTCGTGAACAGTGTATCAGCTCCTGGAATCTGGGCTAGAATATCCCGCTGCAATCAAATGTCTCATTCTCTAGCAAATGCAGAAGAATTCCAAGATTTAGTGTAGTGGTGGTGCGCAGCACTCAGGAAGCTGAGGCAGGAGGATCTCCAGGAGTTCAAGGCCAACCTGGCCTACAGTGAATCCAAGACCAGCTTGAACTACATAGTGAGGCCCTGTCTCACAACATAAAATAATAAAAGATGCGATTTGCACTCTGGTTCTTCATATTAACAGGGAGTAAGCAAGTTACAAGGAGACCTTTCCCTTCCGGCCCAAGCTGCTGATACATGGGTTTGTTCAATGCTATCTGGTTGTCTTTTAATTACCAAAGTCTGCCTGCCCATCTGCCCTGGTGAGCTTGGTCCTCACTACAGTCTTGGGTAGAAGCCCCAGGAAATCATGCTCAGGTTTCCTGCCTCTGGGAAATGCTGGGAAAGTATGGTTTATGTGGTTTTTAATAACTCAGTGATTTGTTTAGACTCCTTAAAAATCGAAGATGTACATGCTATAGTTTCTGTGGCATGGCTGTCTAAGGAGAAATGGGTAACAACAACATACTTGCATGCTGCTGCCGGACTGTTGTTGGTTTTTTGGAGAAGGGTCTCACTATGTAGTCCAGGCTGGTTTTGAGCTATGTAGTCCAGACTGGCCTCAAACTAGCAGTGATCCTCCTGCCTCGGCCTCCCAAGTGCTAGGATTACAGGTGTGTGCCACCACGCCTGGCTTATTGCCTTATTTTCAGATAAAGGTAAAATGTTGATTCCCTAGAAGTGAAATAAACCTTAGTATAATACACAGCACTTGATGGCCAGGACTGATCTCTCCCTGAAATCAAAATTGTGCTCGCTCGTGTGCCTGTGAAGTAACAATTCAGCACACTTTCAAGAATCATATTTTGCAGTGATGCTAGAAGTTGTTTGTTACCAGTAATCCTCATCTTCCTGTCCGGGTCCCCTCTAGGATTGCTGCAGGAAGCCAGGTGGTGACGGCACAGCTGGGTATCTGGGGACCCCACCTCTGCTCAGGAGGAGAGAAAGCTCCCAGGAGTGATGCATGGATCTCTACCTGGAGCCTCATGTCAAATTCTCTTCTCTTCTGTCAGTCTGTGTAAGCATTTACCAGTCCACTCCCATGCACAGCTTCAAAATGTTAGATAGTAATTAGCTAGGCTAAGGGGTTCTTTGAAGTGCAAACCTTACATAAAAGACACTTTGTACCTTGTGACTGCCAATGTTCAAAAGACAGGAATCTCTTCTCCCTTTTATTTGCCATTCACTTTGAAAAAGAGTTACATTATTTCTTAGAGGTATCAATTATTTATGTATGCATGTATGTATGTATTTTGAAGCCAAGCTCTCGCTATGGAGTTCAGGCTGGCCGTGAACTCCCTATGTAGCCCAGGTTAGCCTGAACCCAAAGCAATCCTGCCTCAGCCTCTGGAGTGCTGAGTCACTGCATGGGACGTTGTCAAATTATTTTATTTTATTTTATTTTATTTTATTTTATTTTATATTTTATTTATTTTATTTTATTATTTATTTTATTTTATTTTATTTTTTAAAATTTTAAAAACTTTTTTGGTACTGGAGATCAAACTCAAAACCTTGCGCTTGCCAGGCAGGCACTTACACTGCTGAGCTAAATCCCCAGCCCTTGTTGTCACATTTTAAGTGTGGATTTGTTTTTTTTAAATGAAAGGGATATTACAGCTGGGCATGCGGGCACACGCCTATCATTCTGGCACTTGGAAGGCTGAGGCAGGACCATCACCTTGAGTTTGAGACCAACCTGAATTGCAAACCAAGACCCTGTTTAAAACAACAACCAAGCGATATTATAGATGACCTAATCCAATTTTTTTTTTGTTTTGTTTTTTTGGTTTTTTTTTTGGTACCGGGGATCGAACTCATGACCTTGTGCTTGCCAGGCAGGCGCTTAAGCCACTGAGCTAAATCCCCGGCCCCAATTTTTTATAGATAAAAAACACTAAAAGTTTCTAGAAACTGAGATGAAATTCCCATACTTCAGTACTTTTTCCAACATGTCACAGGGCCTGACTGTGCGCATGTGCACACCTGCGCGCGCGTGCGCGCGCGCGCGCGCGTGTGTGTGTTTTCATTGGGCTCAACACCCTCTTAAGTTCCCGGGCTGAGTAGCAGTAACTCATATATTTTAAATTATCTTTCTTTTTTGGTACTGGGGATCGAACTCAGGGCTCCTGTGTACCAGGCAGGTGCTCTACCACTGAGCTACATCCCCAGCCCTCACCCCTACATTCTTTACATCTAAATGTCTGACTGAGAAATTCAGTTCACTGTTAGGGGTATTTAATTGGTACCTACCAGCTAACAGCACTCATATTTTCTTTCTGGGATTATAAATTGGTGGACATTCAGACAAGCAAATTTGTGTCTCTCATTGGAGAATCCTTTAAAAGTACAGATAAGGTTGACAAAATTATGATTCATCTATTTTTAGTTAGACATTTTCATCTCAGCCAAGCCTAATATGCGCTCCTAATTATAGTAATACATTTTCTAAATTATGAATCAAGACACATGGCCCCACACAAGGCCCTCTGTGTTTGGTAAAGAAACATTATTTTCCTATTGATAAGAAATTATGCTTCTGGGGCGCACGAAAAATCTAGCATTTCTCTTGCTATGCAGTTCCCAAAATACCCTACCTACTTTCTTGCCATTTCTGTGCTCAACTAATTATAAAATTTAAAAAGAGCCAATTTTAATTACAAACAGAATGTTCATTATGGGACACTAAACCACGGTACGAATAATGTATAAAATATTTCGATGCAGATGAAGGGATATTTTCATTTTAAAACGCTTATCATAGTTTCATAATTTGATCCCACTTTTCTGTCTGCAATTTAAAAAAAATTCAAGTACTAAAAATAAATCAGAATTTAAAGAGTCACCGAGTAAAACTTCTGTGTTCTTAAAAAACAGAAGCGCTGCCGCGCTTTAGGAATCTGTACAGTAAACACGCAATCGGTCACCTGACTCTCCGCACCCTCAGCCCCCTGCACGGAGCCAGCTCCTCTCCCCTCTCGCACGCTTTTTTAGAAACATCCTTTCTGAATGAGGTTTCGTTTAGCTGGGGAGGCGACAGGGCCCGGGACTCGGTCGGGGCGAGGAGGCGACAGCCCGGTTCCGCGTCCTCGGGGCCAAGGCGAGGTCTACACCGCCCGCCGCCATCCCCCACTGCGCGCCGAGCTGCGGTCGAGGCTCCTCGGCGCAGGTTAAAGTACCAGGCCCCGGCGTCAGGAGGGAAGGCGGCACCCAGCTGGTGTTTTTCCAGGAAGCGCTCCTGGAGAGCCGAGGATGGGCACGGGGCAAGGGAGGCCTGCGACGGCCGCTCCATTCATCGCCGCTCCCCTCAGCTAGGCTCCCCCTGAAAGTCTCTCCCCTTTCCCTAGCCCGAGTTTGACGTCCGTCTCCTGGATACCAGGCAGCCAATCGCGTGGTTGCTAGGAACCCGCGCGGCCAATCAGGCGCCGTTGCTACCTGTGAGCAATATTTTTAGCCAGGACAGACGCCCGATTCCACACCCACTGTAGCTCCGGGTGTTTCTCGGTGGCAGGTTGGGGGAAAGGCGCTTACCCGTCCCTTCGGAGTCCCTTATTTGCCTACTCCCCGGGTACCCGCGCGTCGTTCAACCCCGAACTATCTCACACGCGCACCCCAGGAAGGCTCTATGTGACCGTGAGCCCTGAAATACAAGCACGCGCGCCTCTAGACACACACGCGCGCGCACCTGCCATCGTGTCGCCAAGGCTCGAGCTGCGACATGTAAAATACAAAGCGATTCTTTTCAGTCTCCGAGCTGCCGCCGGGTGGCCCGAGGAGGCAGTTAAACTGTCATCTAGCGGGAGGTGGGTGAGGCGGCCTCCCGTCCCCGCCCCCAGCACGGCCTGGGTTCCCGCAGCTGCCCCCGTCGGGTGGCGGTTGGCCTCCGCCCTGCCGCGGCAGGTCACATTCAGTGACCTGGGCGCACGCGTCCGGGTCACAGTCCGCCCTTTCCCCGGCTTCCCCTAGGGCAGGCTGCAGGCCGGCTTGTCTGCGAGCAAGATTTTCCTCAGCCACGTCCCGCTCGGTCGGGCATTTTGTGCAGCCTCTCCCCTCCCTCTCAGGCCTTGGATTCTCCTCCCCGTTCCCCCCGCCGCTTTGCCACCTGCTCTGCTCCCTTCCCCCTTTCTCCCCGGCGCTCTCCACCCTGCAAGCGTCAGATTCCGCCCCGCCCCTTCCCCTACTGGCACGTCTCTCCGCCAATCCTTTTCCAAATCTTCTCTTAATCCCGCCTACAGCCCCTCCGAACCGTGTCACCTTCTCCCCCCTCCCGGTCCTGCCTGCTAGACAGGACGCGGTCAGGCGGGATCTGGCCAATGGCGTTGGGGGGCGGGGCAGGGGCGGAGCCGGCCGGCGCTGGGCAGGGAGGGCGAGGAATGGTTTCGCGGCCCCGAGCTGTGTGACGCGAGCGGCGCGCGCGCCCCCACGGGGGTGGTGGTGGGGGCCGCAGGAGGAGGCTATAAAAGGAGAGGCGGGGCGCGCGCCGCGGCAGAAGGAGCCAAGCTCTGGCCCGGCGCAGGTGGACGCAGTACGGGGACGCTGGGCCGGGGCACCGGGCTGTGTAGAGAAGAGAGCGCGCTCGCCTGACCCCGTCCCCGCCGCCCGAGCCAGCGCTCCCGAGGCCCGCCCAGGCCCGTTCGCTTCCCCGTCCGCGTCCCCGTCCGCCGCGGCGGCGGCGTCACGCACTCGGCCTGCCGGCCGCCCCAACCTCCGCGCCCCCGCCCCGCCCCCGCCGCCCGCGGCCCCCAAGCAGCCCGTAAGTACCGGGGGGCGGCGGGCGCGGAGCAGGGGTGCGGGCTCCGAGGACGAGAGGATGGGCGGGGGGGGGCGCTGCAGCGTCGTCGAGCTCGGGGCCTCGGACACTTGGGGACGGCAGGGTCGCGGTCCCCAGGACCCAGGGGACGGATCGATCGTCCCCGCCCGGGGCGAGTGCCGAGAGCTGGAGGTCGGGGCGCCGGGGCGGAGCGGAGCGCTCGAGGGGGGCGCTGGGGTCCTAGGGGTCGATGGCCGCCGGGGCCGAAAATGGTGGCGGGGGACCGGTGCTCCCGGGCGCTGGCCGGGCCCCAGGAGGGGGCGGGGAGTGGCGGGTCAGGTTACGGGGGTGGGGGGGGGGGGACCAGGCTCGGCCCGCGTCCGACCTGCACCAGGTGCCGGGTTCCCGGTGCCCTCGATCCCAAGCCGGCTCCGCAGGGAGCGGGCTCGCTCGCCTCCTCCACCGCCTCCTCCTCTTCCTCCTCCTCCACCACCACCACCACCACCACCTCCTCCTCTTGCTGCCGCCGTAGCAGTTGGGCTCCCAGCGCTGTGAGCAGAAATCTAATGAGATCCAACTGGCTGTTTATGTAATTCCTCGCTCCCCTGCTTAAGGCGTTACTTGCAAACCACCTTCCTCCCCCCGAGCCCGCACCTC
Organism: Dolichotis patagonum; assembly: GCA_004027295.1. Lineage (NCBI taxonomy): Eukaryota > Metazoa > Chordata > Mammalia > Rodentia > Caviidae > Dolichotis > Dolichotis patagonum. The sequence goes on from PVJX010019933.1 coordinate 8,511, forward strand.
GCTCGGCTGCACCTTCCGCAATCGCGCTCCATCGGCCGCCTTGGCCGGCCCTTTGGGCTTTTGGCTTTGGAAAGTGTTGGTAGTTTTAGCGGGGCAGCCGGGGATTCTTTTTCCTTTGTCACCACCAATATGGAAAATGCAACAGACGGATTCACACCAACTTTTGTTTTTGTTTTTGTTTTTAAATGTCCTTTTCAATCAACCTTGATGTACAGATACCCTTTGCAAATATCTTCTGTTCGCCCTTGGTCTTTTCTTATCCCCGCCCAGTGCTGATCCAGCAAACGTTTAAAGGTCGACCTTTGCCTGTGTGCCTCTGCCCCTCCGCTCTTTTATGTGGAGAGGGAGGGAGGGAGGTGGCTTTTAAAATCCGACTTAGACTGCGCACTCTTGCCCTTTAAACAGAGTAATCAATAAGTGTTGCTTTTGTGACAGGAGGCATTTAAGAACTGGAAAAAAACACGGTGACAGGAAGAGAAGCCCAGGATCACAGTGTGTGTCCCCGTAGTGCCCATCGTAGGGCAGGGTATGGGATAATTGGGTTCCTAATTGCATTTGCTGCTGGGATTGGTTATTTAGAATTTAGTGCCTGTAATTTTAGCATCATGGACTTCGGAAATTAAAACAATTTTTCTAACTTCTCAAATTTCTGGATGTTTCATGTAGATCTGAATTAAACACGATAAAAACAAAATGAGCTAAAATACAGGATTTGCTTCTAAATTGGTGACTAGCGGTAAAAATAATGCTGAACTTCCAAAAGTGGCATATATATATATATATATATATATATATATATATATAGATAGGCTTGGCCAGTAGTACAGTTTCCGGTAAATATTCTTGGTAAGGATTGAGGAAAGAAAAAAATCACACATATTCTGGAGGTCTTCTTGAATTCTGCACAGAAGCAGCAAATAATAGGTCTAGACAATAGTTTTACCTGTAATCTATATTTTTCCGATGACATTTATATTAGGTCATGGGAGCTACATTTATCTTATTTGGACACGTTTGTTTTTGCTTTGTTAAAGGAGCAAGACCACTGGAGGTGAAGGAGAATCTTCTCATACCAGCACTTTGAATGAAAATCTGTTTCTCTGCCACAACCTGAACACTTTCTGTTTGTTTGTTTCCTCGTGGAGGAGTCAAAACACACCTAACTTTGTGGCATAGCAACTATGCAGCTTGAAATCCAAGTAGCACTAAATTTTATTATTTCCTATTTGTACAATAAGCTTCCCAGGAGACGTGTCAACATTTTTGGTGAAGAACTCGAAAGACTTCTTAAGAAGAAATATGAAGGGCACTGGTATCCCGAAAAGCCATATAAAGGATCAGGGTTTCGATGCATCCATGTTGGGGAGAAGGTGGACCCGGTCATCGAGCAGGCGTCCAAGGAGAGCGGCTTGGACATCGACGATGTGCGCGGTAACCTGCCCCAGGACCTGAGCGTCTGGATCGACCCGTTCGAGGTCTCCTACCAGATCGGCGAAAAGGGGCCGGTGAAAGTGCTTTACGTGGACGACAACAATGAAAACGGATGTGAGCTGGATAAGGAGATCAAGAACAGCTTTAACCCCGAGGCCCAGGTTTTCATGCCCATCAGCGACCCGGCCTCATCCGTGTCCAGCTCTCCGTCGCCTCCCTTCGGTCACTCTGCTGCTGTGAGCCCCACCTTCATGCCCCGCTCTACTCAGCCTTTAACCTTCACCACTGCCACCTTCGCCGCCACCAAGTTCGGCTCCACCAAAATGAAGAACAGCGGCCGCGGCAACAAGGGGTCGCGCACATCCCCCACCCACCTGGGCCTGAACGTGAGCGACCTCCTGAAGCAGAAAGCCATCTCCTCCTCCATGCACTCTCTGTACGGGCTGGGCCTGGGGAGCCCGCAGCAGCCCCAGCCGCAGCCCCAGCAGCAGCAGCAGCCCCAGCCACAGCCCCAGCCCCAGCCGCAGCAGCCACCATCCCAGCCACCACCCCCGCCTCCGCCCCCACAGCAGCCCCAGCAGCAGAAAACCTCCGCGCTGTCCCCCAACGCCAAGGAGTTTATCTTCCCCAACATGCAGGGTCAAGGTAGCAGCACCGGTGGAATGTTCCCGGGTGACAGCCCCTGTAACCTCAGTCCTCTCCAGTACAGCAATGCCTTTGATGTGTTCGCGGCCTACGGAGGCCTCAACGAGAAGTCTTTTGTCGATGGCTTGAATTTTAGCTTAAATAACATGCAGTATTCTAACCAGCAATTCCAGCCGGTCATGGCTAACTAAAAAGAAAACCAGAGAAATGTATCTACCAGTTCAAACGCATGGCCCAAGGGGGAGTTGGTTTTTTTTTTCCCCTTGGAAACCTCCTTGAGATTTTTTTTTCCTTTTAAGCTTGTAGTAAGGATACATTCAGGCTTGGTTACAAAAATAAAACGTGTCATTTTTCATTTGCCAACCAAGCACAAAGTTATTTTATACTGACTATGTTTTAAAGTATCCGCTCAGATATGGCCTCTTACAGTATTTAAGATAGAGCAAGGACATGGCTGATTTTTTTTTTTATAAAAAATTGGCACTAATAAGTGGGTTTATTGGTCTTTTCTAATTGTATAATTTAATTTAGTACAGAGTTTGTAAACTATCAGAGGATATATATATTGTTTCTACGACACGGTATTGCATTTATATCTTTTTACTACAGTATCTGTGAGAGCAGCAGCTTCATGTTGTATTTTTTTTACTGAAATTGTAAAATATCCATCTTAAAGACATCAGCTATTCTCAAAATTGTGTACAGGATATTCCTTTAGTGGTGGAATTAAAAATGTACGAATATTTGCTTTTTCAAAAAAAATGTATTTTCTGTTAAAGGTTTAAAGATTTTTGCTATATATTATGGACGAAAATGTAATCGTAAATATTAATTTTGTACCTATATTGTGCAATACTTGAAAAAAACGGTATAAAAGTATTTTGAGTCAGTGTCTTACATGTTAAGAGGGACTGAAATAGTTTATATTAAGTTTGTATTAAAATTCTTTAAAATTAAAACCGCCTGTCACGTGGTCTGTCTTTGTAAGAAAGCTCTTTGGTTGGAAATGTGTCGGAAGAAAGAAAGATCATGTACCCTGAACCACAGGGAGTCGTGGAAAGCCCCCTACACAGTTGTGTCACCAAAACCGCGTCACCTGGCCAACCCTGGGGACAGCTTTGTTTTTTTTGTTTTGTTTTTGTTTTTTGAGATGGGGTCTCCCTGTGTAGTTCAGGCTGGCCTTGAACTCGATCCTCCTGCCTCAGCCTCCCAAGTGCTGGGGTTATACGCATGCAGCATGACTCCTGCCTCCTTGCTGTGGCAGTGGGAATTGAACCCTGGCTTCACGGTCAGAGGCAGCTTTACTTTTAACAACCCTCATCACTCCGGACCTGGTGTGTTAAGCTTATTTTATAGCAAAATTTTTAAATGTCATGCTGACCTCTAGAAGAATATGAAATTCAGTTGTGATCTGAGAGGATTTACTTGAAGTGTACATGGAGAGACCATGGGATCACTTTCCTGCTTTTGCATGGGAGGTGAATAACGCAAAACTTGCTGGGACAGGGCGGCTTGCATAACTAAAGACTTCGGGCTTGTTTTCTAAGCCTTACAGTTCAGTACGGAACTAGAGAACTAAGTCCCCCAAGTCTGTTCACATTTGGACAGGTTAAATGTTATATGTGCTCTTTTTCGCAGCAAAATAGCTTTTTGCAAGTGGTGTCCAGCCCTGCTAGCTGAAGTTTTATTGTTTTGGTTTTTTTGTACTGTGTCTCACTAATCCAGACTGGCCTTGAATTTGAAGCGATTCTCCTGCCTCAGCCTCCCTCCTAGTGCTGGGATGACAGGCATGCACCTCCCTGCCCAGCTGGCTTGTGGTCTCAAGGACTGGTTTCTGGCCTGTGAAGCTGTAGAGTCTTGGTGAGGATGGTGTTGTTTGGGTTTTTTTGTTGTTGTTTTAACTGTAACACCTTTAAATGAATCATTTTACTGTTCAAATGTCCACTAACCCACTAATGCGGCCACACTGGAAATGAGAAACAATTCTGGTTTCATAGTAAGAAACCAGCGCTGTCTGGGTTTCCAGTGAAATAAATCTGGTCTCCAGTGAGTGTTTGGATACCAGTCCACAAAGGCCTTTTGTCACTTAGCTGTGCAGCGTTGAGCAAAGCCAGGTTTGGAGACAAGCCCTGGAAGTTACGGAGCCAGGCCTTTGGGTCGGCTCCATGGTGAGGCTTTGTCCTTGGACAGAATGAGGCTAGAAGAAGCGTGGGGAGGGGGACAGCGCCCCCGGTGTGTCACCCTCCTCCGTCGAGGCCTGTGACTCTCGCCAAGGCAGGGCAGGAATAGTTAACAGACCCCGGCTGGAGGTGCAGAGAGGCCCCAGGAATCAACATCCTCTTGCTGCAAACCAGAGCGAGGCGGCCGCTTCTGCCCCAGGATTTGGGACGGGATCGCTGGTCCACATTCAGCTTCTCTGCGCGGAGCTCCAGAGCGGGACTTTGGGCTCCTGGGGGTTCACAGCCATCGTGGTCCGCGTGCGTGTAACACATTTCATCTTGATTGTTTTCATGAAAACCGTTAGAGTCTGATGTCCTTGAGGACTGTTTCCATAGAGAGTGAACAAAGGCTCGTTTTCATGCCTTTCTGCGCATTAGGAATGGAAAAACTTCAGAGTGTCTTTGTCTGTCATAAGAAAGCTTCCATCTCAGTCCCAAGACCTTCTCTGCTCTGGGCCGTCACTCATGGCCTCTCCATGAAGCCTGTTTGGGGACAGTTGGAGGAGCCCTAAAGACCTCGGAGTCCCCTGACCTGGTGTCCAGCGTAGGCCCTGTGGGTTCCACAGCTCCCAAACCTGAGCTGCCTGAGCTTAGCAGGTAACAGTTTACTGTGATTCGTTGACAGCCCTGGAGGGTGAAGTGAAGGAGCCTAAAACGCTTTCCTAAGACATGTTATCAATTCCATGCACAGTTAGATGTCTTAATTGACAGATGTAACAAGACTTCAGTCAGGACTTAGGTTATTTTAAAATAAGTCACTGCCCTGGCATGGTGGTATACACCTGTCACCCC
>PVJX010019933.1:13697-34188 GCA_004027295.1 Dolichotis patagonum
GCAGGCACGGCCCACGCGAGGCCCAGTCAGGGAGAGCGGTGCAGGACCCTGCAGATAGCAAAATCTGGGGGTTCTCAAGTCCCTAATATAAAAAGGCCTAGTATTTAATTGCATTCAATCCTTTCCTGAGCTTAAATTCATTTCTAGATTATTTACGATCCCTAACACAATCTAAATGACATGGAAATAGCTCTTAGGCTGTATTGTTTAGGGAACACCACAAAAACGTCATCTTCGAATATCTCTCTACCTGCGGTGGTTTGAATTCCTGCACGCAGAATCCGCAGCGGGGCAGGGTGGCTGTCCAGCCTGGGCTGGCGGGATGTGTGCTTTGTCAGAAGCTTGAAATCAGCTCTAATGTGTGAACGGATGCGAGGAAAACAGCCTTCCTTCCTGAAAACAAGCATGAAGCAGTCCTTGGTGAATGAACCGGTACGAAGTTTAGCACGCCACTTAGCAGAAGTTTAATCAGTCTGGGCCAGGAGATCATTCAGGATCAGAGTTGAGATGTTTTTGTTTGTTCACTGTTTTTTGAGACAGGGTCTCACTATGTGATTCAGGCAGGCTTTGAACTCGCTATGTAGCCCAGGCTGGCCTTGAACTCACAGTGATCCTCCTGCTTCAGCCTCCCAAGGGCTGGGATCCCAGTGTGTGCCGGTATGCTCAGTCAGGGTTCTCTGGTGTTTGCAGTGTACTGGGAGATACTACATTCTTGTCTGGAGGACCCAGGCTTAATATCTGTGTGTGTGCAATTGAAAACCTGGGACATGTGTGTTCGTCAAAGTCATTTCTCTATCTTGTAAATGAGTCATTTAACAAATACTCATAGAAGGGCTGGGGGTTTAGCTCAGCGGCATAAATGCCTACTTGGCAAGTGCAAAGTTGTGAGTTTGATCCCTGGTACCAAAAAATAAAATAAAAGTAGGCCAAACAAAAAGTCATAGAATATTATGTGCCAAGCATGGTTCTAAGCAATTTATAGAAAGGGCTGGAGATTGGGGGAGAGGGCTGAGGCACAAAAGCCTTATTCACCCAAGCCCTCATGGCCGAGTAGTGGCAGATTTGGGATTCAAACTCAAGGAGCATTTCAGCATTCCCACTCCAAAGCTCTATGTTTTGTTCTCCTGTGGTCCTTAGTATTCTGATTTGAATCCAGGGGAATAAATCCCTTTTTGATCTATTAGCCACAAGCCTTGTACAATTTCCACAGAAGCGTAATGAGAAGGGTACAATGGAAGGCTGCCATATTAACCATGGGTATCGGTTAGTTTTGTATTACTGTATCAAAATGTGTGGGGCAATTAACTTATAAGGAGAAAAGGTCTATTAACCTCCTCGTTGTCCAATCTAAGTCAGACTGGATGGCCCCTTTAGGTCTGTGGTGTAGGCACCAGCTGGCTATTGGGGGGAGTGCCCATTAGTGAAACTGCTCGAACTGTCAGCCAGGGACAAGCTAGAGGCAGGACATGCTGGGGTCCCAGGGTCCCCAAGGCCTCCCCACAGGCCCCGCCCCTTAAAGGTGCACAGTTCCTCCCAACAGGGCACCTGCACACGAGTCCCAGGAGACCCTGTATCCAAGTCACAGCACCATGCTCAGGAATCGGGGCATTCCGAGAGAGTCACTTTATATTTCCACTGGCCATAAACTATAATCATAGGCTCTCTAGAAATGTGTTCAGAAATCACTAAGTTCTACCAATGCTCTAATTTTGTTCACTTTCTTAATTCAGTCCCATAATTACTTTTCTTATTTTAGAAATACTGAGTGATTCCCTGGGCCTAAATATAGATTTGGGGCTGAGGTTCTAGCTCAGCAGGGGTAAAGGTCTGGGTTCGAGCTCCAGTACTGGAAAAAAAATTCATTTTAGAAGCATAATTATTATGGACGAAATATGTACTTTTTTTGTTTTTGGTAGCAGTACTGGGGATCAAACCCAGGACCTTTGCACTGAGCTACAACCCCAGCTATTATTATTATTATTATTATTAGCATCATTGTCCTCATTATTTTGAGACAAGTTCTTGCTAAATCCTTCAACTGCCTGTGCTTTGGTTTCTCAAGTGCTGGGATTTCACGCATGTGCCACCACCCCAGCTCTGGAGCTATTTGAAATCACAGGTCCAATTCCTTGATTAATCAGATCACATTAAGTTGCTTGGCTGAGACAGACCAGCCTGCCCATCTGTGCAGTGATCTCAGTGGAACCCTGGGAGCCTGGAGAAGTCGCCACTGCCTGTTCAGGTGTCAGTGACGGGAACCCAGGTCCCGAGAGGGTTATGCTACTGAAAGCAGTGGAGTCCAGAACCCTGGCCGCATTTGCTGCCCTTCAAAATCAGAAAATTAAAGCACAGCCAAGCACCCCTAGAATCCAAGCCCCGGGGAAGCTGAGGCAGGAGGATCACTGAGAGTTTGAGGTCAGCCTGAACTATACAGTGAGACCCTGTCTCCAAAAAACAAAAATTAAACTTAAAAATAAAACAAATGAAAGTGTCAGTGCTGTTGGGGAAAGTGGCACAGTCACCATTTCAACGTGTGGAGCTGCCTGCATTTTCCCCACAGGTAGAGAGGAGGAGGAGGAGGAGGTTTGGGCTGCAGAAGGGAAAAACACTGAGCCCTTGGAAAGAGAAACGCATTCTGCCTGGCGCTGTGAGTCCTTACTTCACTGACAAAATATGACCAGCGTGCAGAACACAGAACAGGTGTAAAATATTTTTAGACAAACCCTGGCACATCCCACAGGTCGCATCCCTTCGGTCTGTGCGCTCCTCGGGTGCTGCCGAAGTCACCGGGAAAAGCCACCCTGCAAACCCGGCCAGTCGGTGCCCTTGTGTCTCAGCGGCGCTGAGGGTTAAAGCCAAGGGCTGGCTTCCTTCGCAGCCACCGGGCCGCGGCTATTTTTAGACGCTGGCTCTCCCCACACCGTCAGCCGGCCACTCTGGACCACTCTGCCCTCCCTGCCTCAGCTGGGCTGAGAAAACTGGAAAATATGGTGCCATCGGCCCTCTTGGACGCTGGAGGCGGGGTGGCATAACCTCCGGCGCCAGACACTGGCTTCCAGCAGGGTCACACTTTCTGCGGGTCAGGAAGAAAGTGTGAGAAGTGTGTGGCGTCCGGCTAACCCCGTTTCTAGCCAATGGGGACACGGGGATGGTTTCTGGATGCCAACTTGGGGAATACTGCCAGTGTCAGCAACATGGCTAAGAGATGGAATCATGGTGGTGCATGCCAGACATTGCAGTACTCGGGAAGCTGAGGCAGGAGGACTGCCAAGAGTTCAAGGTCAGCCTGAACTACATAGCAAGACCTTGTCTCAAAAATAATAAATAAATAGATAAATAGGTAGATAGGCAGTTACATGGTCCTGTGGGTTCTGTTCCCCCCCCCTTTGGACACAAAAAGGTCTTGCTACGTAGTTCAGGCTGGCCTTGAACTCATAGGGTTCCTCCTGCCTCAGCCTCCCTAGTGCTAGGATTACAGGCATAACTTGAGGTAACTTAAGGGAGATGTGTCTTGGAAGGAGTCTTATTTATTACCTGATCCACAAAAATTCAAAGTTCTATTGTAAAAGGAATAAAGAGGCGAAAGTAAAAGTCCGTCCCCTAGGAACATCTGCCAAGAAAAGGGAGCTGGGAACTGGGCACAGTGGTGCACACCTGTGTTCCCAGCACTAGGGAGGCTGAGGCAGGAGGGTCGCCATGGCTTTGGAGTCTCAGAATGGAGGCCGAGACAGTCTCTGCATCTGTCGTGCTAAGACTCTCCAGGAAGACCCGTGTCCCTTGGCGGAGGCTTGGAGGTCCAGCAGGAGCCCCTGGTCCAGGCTGACGGCACTACTGCAGTTTCCCGATGACTGCACTTCCTCTGGGATCCTGAAGTAGGTGTGCTTCTGCTTGAAGGGTGGTGATTCTGACACTGGAAGATGCAGCTAGACCCGGAACAACAGTACCGGCAACACCTGAGGGGCACTGGCTACATGCTAGGCATCACTCCAGCACTTACGCTTTTTTCCTTTGTCTCACTATGTAGCCCAGACTGGCCTCGAACTCATGGTGATTCTCCTGCCTCAGCCTCCGGAGTGCCTCAGTGACGGATGTGAGCCAAGCTTGCCACACAGTCATGGTCCCTGGACAGCGAGGGTGTGACCATGAGGTTCCACTTCTGGAGAACATGATCATGGCCATTGGCCGGTGCAGGGCCTCTGGCTGCCCTCTGCAGGCAGCTTCATAAAGCAGCCACCCCTGACCACCCCAATACGTGCGGTGCTGGGCTCCTGCCTCTGAGTGACCATTTAGTGACCCACCTGGCTTCACCTCCTGTAGACACAGCCAGGACGGGAGACCTGCTAGAGAGGCGGGGTGCTGAGGCTGCGGGCTGGTTCATTTACTGCATCGCTACTGCTGTGCGCAGAGGCCGGCCTAAGAGGGCACTTTGAGACTAAAGTCTTCCATCCTGGACTCATGATAGCCCGAGGGTTGTGTTGGTTCGAGTGGCTGCCTCTGGCTCAGATTCTGGTTTTTGTTTGTTTGTTTGTTTTTGTTATTTGAGACAGAGTTTGGCTACTTAGTCCAGGCTGGCCTTGAACTCACTATGTAGCCCAGGCTGTCCCTCAACTCGCGGTGATCTTCCTGCCTCAGCCTCCCGAGTGTTGGGATGATAGGTGTGCGCCACCGCGCCTGGCTTCGGTTTCCGTTCTTGTCCTTAAATCCCTTCTCAAACATGGACAGCCAAAATTAAGCAGCCCCTGTGTCCATCTGTCTGTGCACCCGACACAGCGAGCGCTCGTGGGGTTGGCGCCCAGGGTGCGGTCGGTGCACGCAGACCCAGTTCGGGAGGACGCGCAGGCCTGGGGATCGCGATCCGCGGGGAGCCCTGCGTCCCTCCCCGGGGCGGGGGTCTGTGCGCCTGGGTGTTTTAACTCTTCTCGGCCCCAAGCCCGGCAGGAGTCAGCACGAAGGGCAGAGGGGTCCGGACCTCCGCGGTCACCGAGCGAGGTGCACGGGAGCGCAGGTGAGGCGCGCAGGGCGGCGGCCCCGGAGGAAGGAGCGCGGCTGCGGGGGAGGCCCGGCTCCCGCCTGTGCGGACGCGGCCTGCTCCACGCGCCCCCTAGGGGCCACCGCCTTGGCCTCCGTGGACAACAAAGCGACAGCCTGCTGGTGTGCACTGCGTGTGCATTGCACAAGAGCAAGAGCAGCGGCCCCACGGGTTCCCTTGGTTATCGCAGCCCGCGCCAGCGCAGGTCTTCGCGGTTCTGACTCCCGTTTGCCCCTCACCAGCTGGCCGGGCGCCTCAGCGCGACCCGGGCCCGAGCCTCCTCCAGATCCTGGGCAACGCGGGGAACTAAGGAGGATGCTGTCCTCAGCCTCTGGGCCGCCTCACTCCCGGGGCTTCCAGGGAATTCTGACCTGAACCCGTTAGGCAGCTGTGTCCTGCTGTTCACTGAAACGATCTGGGCTTGTGTGTCCTATCTGTAGAATTGAGAAATGCTACCTTGTCGGTTTATTTATGATTTTTTTTTTTGTTCTCGTTTTTGGCTTTTTTTTTCTTTTTGAGACAGGGTCTTACTGTGTATCCCAGGTTGGCCTCAAACTGGAAGCAGTCCTCCTGCCTCAGCCTCCTGAGTGCTGAGACTACCGGCGTGCACCACTGTGCCTTGTGGAAAATTCTATTTGTTTGGGTGGGTGTGAGGAGTGTGTGAGACCTGCAAAGTATTAGGCGTTTAGCCCTCTCCACTCACACAGTGAGGAGGAGGTCAGCTGGCTTGGACCCTGCCTTTTCATTCCAGTTCTAGGCATTCAGACCTCCTTGTGGATTACCAGGAAGAAAGGAGGAAGCAAAGGTGAACAAAGACACTACTCTTTTTTTTTTTTTTTAAAGACAAGGTCTCACTATGCAGCCCAGAATGACCTTTAACTCACAACGATCCTCCTGCCTCAGCCTCCCAAATGCCAGGATTACAGGTATGTGCCACTGTACCTGGAAAAAGAAGAAACTATTTTGTTGTGGGTTTTTTTTTGTACCGAGAATCGAACTCAGGACCTTGCGCTTGCCAGGCAGGCACTTGTGCTGCTGTGCTACATCTCTGGTCCTGTTGTGTTTTTTGAGACAGGGTCTCACTGGGTAGTTCAGTCTGGCCTTGACCTCATTATATAGCCCAGGCTGGCCTTAAATTCAACCCTCGGCCTTGGGCTTTTGGGATTACTGACATTTCCAACTACTTCTGGACTGTTCTTGGATCTACAATGGGCCAGGTGTGTTGGCACATGTGTATTCTTTAGGAGGCTGAGGCAGGAGGATCCTCACAAGTGTGAGGCCAGTCTGGGATGCAGAATGAGGTCAAGTCCAGCCTTGATTCTATAGTGAGACCCTGTCTCACAAAATGAACCAAATCAAACCAAAACAAAACCCACCAAAAAAAATCTATGGTGGAAGATACCATCCCTGTGGTTAAGAGCCCCACCTAGGTTTCTTGCTTAGCCAGGAAATTTAGGCAAAGTATCCCACTCCCCTAAGCCTGTTTCATCTTATCTGAAATGAGGAAACTAATAAATACACTTGACAGGCTCGTAAATTTTTAATGATACAATGCATGTCAAGCATTGTACGAAGTGCTGTTAGCTCTTAAAATGGAAATTATCATCGGGGCCTGGTGGGACACAACTGAAATCCCAGCACTCTGGGAGGCTGAGGCAGGAGGATCCAAAATTCGAGCCCAGCCTGGGCAAATTTAGTGACTTAGGAAGACTCTATCTCAAAGTAAAAAAAAAAAAAAAAAACAGCAAGTTTAAAGTGCCTGGGGACATGGCTCAGTGTGAAGCCACGAGTCCAACCCTTGATACCGCACATAGGCACTCACGAAAGGAAATCACCAACTCGGCCACCGTGACGTCCAGTTGGTGAAGGGTCCCACCTGGGCCTCATCCTAAACATCGCCCGCCCCTGTCGGCTCAGGGATCTGTCTCCTCTGTTGTCAGCCACTCCAGAGAGTGGAGGGAGGAGAAAGCTCTTCCAGCCTCCCGGGAGGCCCCGAGGCTCCCTATCTGTACCCAACACTACTTTCTGCTTGCTGGGCCACCGGCCACACAGTGCAGGGTGTGTGACAGAGTGGGCATTTGTCCACCGCTTCCGGAACTCCGGGGAGCTGAGGGAGGCCAGGAGGAAGTCTCTTCTGTGTCTGTGTGGCTCGCGGCCTCTAGCCCTGGGAGATGCAGCACTTGAGATGTGGCCGGCACACCCAAGGGACGGAACTGTCCATCTCATGCCATCTGAATCCAGGCACCAGTGTCCGACGCTGAGCACAGCGGAGAGCTTCCGCCGGCCCCCTCGGGAGGACAGCGCTCGGCCCCTCGGCCTTCACCAGCTGTGGGGGGCCAGGCAGAAACTGGGCTCTTTGTTCATTAACCCCGTGACTTTGGGCGAGGTGACATAAAACGCTTCGAGCTTCAAATCCAGCATCTGTAAAATACGAAAAATGACATCGTGCTTGGTGGTGCATGCCTGTCATCCCAGCCACTCAGGAGGCTGAGGCAGGAGAATCACAGCTCCAAAGCCAATCTGATTCTGTTTCAAAACAAAATTTAAAAAGAGCTGGGGCTGCAGCTCAGGGGTAGAGCACTTGCCCGGCGCAGGTGAGCCCTGTGTTCAATCCCCATGCCGCGGAAATCAGCTTGTGAGAGTCAGACTGGAGAACGCGGAAAGTGTGCCTCCCTCACCAAGTCAGACGGCAAGCGGTCGGATGGGTCTGTCTTCCTCCCATCAGGATCCTGGCGGGCTCCTAAGCCTGGAGAGGGCAGAGGGCACCTGAGTGTCCACCTCCTCATTTCTGAGGTTGCAGGGAACGGCCCCGCCTCCACAGTCTCCTAGGCGGGGCCACACCAGAGCTGTGCGCTGTGCCCTTTTCCATGCAGGCCAAGAGTGGCCGATGTCCTGGAGCCAGGATTCCCAGGTGAAGGTGGGACTGGAACCCAGAGACCCCGGCCTGACCTTGACCTGGAACTGCCGGGGGTCTCCCCGGCTAGGAAGGGACCTGCCCGCCCCTCCCGCTCAGCAGCGCCAGCGGTGACTCATGCGTCCTTCTCAGACACGGCCCTGGCGGGCGTGACCTCAGGGCACATTCCAGAATGAGGGCACAGCCCGGAATAGGGCTGAGCCCTGCCGCCCTCCCACCCGTATTAATCACAAGTGGGTGTGGGGGGAGGAGCCGGGGTGCTGGGAAAGGAAAGGGGAACCCCGGAGAGGCCTCGCCCGGCCCTGCGGTCACCCCACACAGCCACACCCCCAGGGCCCTGGCAGGGGAGCCCGAGTGCCCCTGCAGACCCCTTCTGGCAACCGCTGGGATCTGGATCACTGTGGACCCGGTGGGGGGAGACACAGAACAGAGCCCCAGGTGGCTAGGGGTGCGGAGGCTCCCCAAGGAGCCCGGGCTTTGAGGAGGAGCAGGCGCCGGGCTGATGTGTGGCTCAGGAATCTAGGCCGAGGCTGTGTGTGCACCACCCAAATACGGGGTCACCCAGCCAGGCGTCAGCAGCCCCAGGTCAGGGTGCGTGATCAGCTGACGGCAGGAGCTGCGTCCTGGTCCCTGGGCTCCATGCTGCCCGGCCTGGAGTAGGGCGCATGTGTGTGCGTGTGTGTGCGTGTGTGTGTGTGTGCACATGAGCATGTGTCACACTAGGCCGATGGCATGGCGCGGGCCTCAGGGATCTTGGTTCTTCCCTGTAGCAGCGATGTGGCCCCTGCGAGTCCCGGTGCCTGTGTTCAGTGTCCCACCCATGAGCTTTCTGCTCCCACAGACGGAGCAGACAAGAGGAGGCGTCCGGCGCCTGTCATGCAGAGAGCCCTCACCTGGCTGTGCCGTAAGGGGACAGGCGTGGGAAGGACAGTGCCGTCGACTGTGAATTGCTGTCCCCTTGCTGGACAGGTCCCTCTCGTCCCTGCTCTCTGGCCCGTGTCCAGGGGGTGACATCAGACCATGTGGCAGCTGGCAGGACAATGGATCGGACTGTCCCGGGAGGCCGGGGCTGCAGGGGAGGCAGAGGGTGGCAGAGGCCCAGCTGCCCTCCCCGGGGCCTCTTCAGGCTGGAGACAGCGGGGCTGGAACAGGCTGGGTGGGAGAAGAGGGCTGGGGAGAGGGACAGAGGCGGTGAGAGGACCCATGGGACGTGAGAAGAGGAGGGGGACTTCCTGTTTGGGGTGCATAGAGGGCCTGGGGGGCCTTGAAGAGCCCTGGGGTTGCTATAGGCATCGCCTCGGGACCAGGCTACTTCTTGGGGTTCCCAGCTTCCCTGGGGCCACAAGGCTGAACCCCTAAGTCTCTGCAAAGTGATTTGCAGATGAAACGGAGGCCCACAGAGACCCTGTCTCAAACAACAACAAAATGTTGCAACGATCCTCCTGCTTCAGCCTCCCGAGTGCTAGGGTAACAGGTGTGCGCCACCCCGCCCAGCTCCCCGCCCGCTCTTCTGGCAGGTGAGAGGGGCTGGGCTGCGCGGGCAAGGCCTGCATTCCTCCTTTGGGCAGTGGCCCAGGACCTAGGGAGGGGAGTCCCTTGTGAGTGACACATGAGCTGTGAGTGTGGCGGACACCACTGTGGGCTGGGAGGCCAAGGCACTGCCTGGCCACCTGGCCACGGCCTCTCTTTCACCTCGCACCTCTGAACAGGACCCAGGAGGGACCCCGAGGTGACACATCCGGTCACCTGGGCCTAAGCCAGGTGGCTCAGCAGGCACGTTGGACCTCCGCGGCGTCCCTCGGCCATGCAGATCTTCTCTCCTGAAAGGTCACCAGAGCAGAGGACACTGCCTGCCCGCACTCCAGCCCCAGTGAATCACACGGGAAGACAGAGCCGTTGATGCTGGAGCTTTTAATGAGCAGCTTCCTCCTTCCACTGAGGAAGCCTGGGGGTGAGGGGTGCCCCGCGTGGCCTTCCTGAGCTCTGGGGGTGCTGGACAGGGCAAAGGGCTGGGGAGGGAGCTGGGGGTAGATACAGAGTTGACAGCAGGATTCCCAAGTCTTCTGCCCAGGGGTGGGGCAGCGGGGCCCACGCAGGAGTCTGGAAACACAGAAGAAGCCGCCGGGAGGCCGCTGGCCCCTTCCCTGTGTGGCCGGGCCCTTCCTGCACCTCCTCCCAGGTCGCTGCGGAGCGGCCGCCAGGGGGGAGCAGAGAGCAGCCTTCCTCCTTCCGCCTGCCGGCTGCGATTCCTCCGTTGCCCCTCCCTACTCCCTCCCATATGACTGGGGTCGCCTCACGCCCACACAAACCCTTCACGCACCAGGTGGCTCTGTGGCCCAGGGGAACCTGGGACCAGGGCTCTGTTGCAGGCAGGGGGAACTGGGCAGTGACAGCTCTCTGATGTCCCCCTGCCCAGTGGCACCCAGGAAGTATTCACCCCTGACCTGCACAGCCCCCGCTCCGGGCAGGGTGCCAGGCTTGGGATGGAGCCTGTGGCTCCCGGCTGCCCACCACTCTGCAGAGGTGGACACTTCCAGCAGCCAGGAGGTTGTGGGCACCGTCTCCCTCCCATAAAAGCTCCCACTGCAGCCCGGCCCGAGTCCCTCAGCTCCTGGCCAGCCAGCGGTGTCTCAAACCCAGGCTGAGGAGCCTGGCGGTCAGCAGCAGCCCTTCAGGGTCTGGTGACTTCTCCTGTGTCCCCCTCAGCTGGAAAAGAAACACGGACCCCTGACTGACCCCAAAGACTAAAGGTGGCTCTCAGCCCCTTGGTGGCTCTGCCCTGTCCTGGGGACAGTGTCCCTGAGGCCGTAGCTGTCTCTCTGATCTCCCCGGTCTGGGGCGCAGGGGCCTGCGGGGTGGGCAGGTGGGGAGGCGGGGCCGGCGCGGTGGCCTCAGTGCAGGCCCGGGAACTCCTTGAGGACGTCACAGGTCTTCTTGTGCAAGACCTCGCGGAGCTTCCTGACCCGCCGGGCGCCCGAGGGGCCCACGAAGCTGTCGGGCCGCAGCATGGCCATGCCGCCCTCCACCTCGCCCATGATGATGAGCGGCGTGTCGCCCACCGTCACGTTGGGGCACGGGCAGGCCCAGTCCACGTGCAGCAGGGTGACCTCCAGCGGCTCCCGGCCCAGGAACTTGAGGCCCATCTTCTCGTCCTTGAGGACCTCGTCCACGGTCACCAGGGCGCGGCCCGCGTCGGGCTCCTCGGTCAGCTCCGAGACCCGGCCCAGGATGACGAAGTCGCTGCGGCAGAAGCTGGTGACCAGTTTCTGCCGCGGCTTGCAGGCGGGACAGCGCTGGTTGCCCCGGGGGAAGGGGCAGGACTCCTCGCAGGCCTCGCGGCTCTCGAAGTTGTTGCCGTTGCCCTCGCAGCCCCCGTACACGAAGGACTGGCACTGGCCCGTCTGGCTGTTGTAGGCCCAGCGCGGCGCGTAGGCCTTGCAGGGGCCCTGCAGGGCGGGCAGGCTGCACACGGCCAGCGGGCCCCGCACGCAGGCCAGCGCGCACGCCTCGTAGGTCTCGAAGTGGTTCAGGTTGCGGTGGCAGCGGCCGAAGGTGAAGGTCACGCAGCTGTTGGTCTGGGCGTCGAAGTGCCAGCGCGTCTGCTCCTCGCCGCAGTCCTCGCTGTCGGGCGGCTTCAGGCACTCGGCCGCCGGGAAGGCCGTGCCGTTGGGGCCGCCGCTCTCGGACGGGGTCACCGCCGGGCCCGCCCTGACCACCGACAGCGGGAAGTCGGCGCGCAGGACCCCGGCGGCGTTCCGGGCCGTGCAGGTGTAGATGCCGGCGTCCGGGGGCTGCGCGTTGTAGATGACCAGCTGCGCGATGTTGGTGACCACCACGTTGCCGCGCACGTGGTTGGGCCGCATGACCACGTTCTCCCGGTCCTCCAGCTGCTTCTCCCAGGTGATCTCGGGCCGTGGCCGGCCCGCCACGTCGCACAGGAAGCTCACCGTCTCGCCCACGGTCACCGACTGGTGCGCCGGGTGGTTGAGCAGGGCGGGGGCCGCCAGGTCCAGCCCGGGGGTCTCCGGGGAGGCCGTGGTGGGGTGCGCGGTGGTCTCGGGTGGCGGGGGGCTGGTGTTGGGCCAGGTGAAGTGGTAGCGGCAGGTGACGACGGCCAGCGTGATGCCCTTGGAGCAGGCCTCGGCGTCCATGTAGCAGCGGTTGTAGTAGGTGAGGCCGTCCGAGGCGCAGGTGAAGCTGGGCTCCTTCTCGCAGCGGTCCTTGCACTTGCACACGGGCTGCCCGTCCCAGATGTCGCACTCTGAGCCCTGCTGCAGGCACATGAAGTGGTCGCACGTGGCCTCCTTGGGCATCCCCACCGGGCCCTTCCCGCCCCGCACGTCCATGTAGCGGGCCGCCACGCAGCTCCGGGTCCCGCACACGTTGGGGCAGCACTTCTCGTGGGCCTCACACTCCTGAAAGAGCCACGGGAGGAGAGAGGGAGCTCTGACCGTGGGGCGGGCGACGGCCAGCAGCTTCCACCCACCCACCCCGGGCTGGCAGGCCAGGACCGCGTGCTGAGCAGAGCAGACCTCACCTAGGAGCCCTGACGCCTGTCCCTCGCTGTGGGGTGACTTTACAGGCGAGGACAAGAAGCCACAGAAAGGTGAAGCAATTTGGCCAAGGTCATGTGACTACACAGACCTCTAAGAGGGGGCTCTGGTTTCTAGTTGTTTGTTTTTGAGACAGGACCCCGATACGTAGCCCCGATATGTAGGACCTCAAACTCAGAGCCATCCTCCTGCCTCAGCCTCCTGAGTGCTAGGCTCACAGGGGTGCACCACCACGCCCTCCTCTGAAAGACCATGTTTTCTTAGCACCAGATGAACATGTGCTGCAGAAGAGAAGTGACACCCAGGTCACACAGAGTGTGGCAGGAGAAGGCTTCAAGCTCCCGGGAGCACTTCCCTACACCGAGGTTGCCCCAGGGAGGTTGGGGCTTGCAGGGGGAAGAAGTCCCTGTGTCTTTTCTCCTCTATCAAAGAGGTCACCTCTGGGACAGATGTCACCCACACCTGTCCTCCCCTCAAGGAAACCAGCACTGACATCAGCACCCATCAGGCCCAGGGCACCAGAACTTGTGTCCTGCACCAAACCCAGGTGCCCAGCTCAGTGACGGACATTTCAGGGAGAAAACAACAAGCAAAACAGCCCCTCATGTGGCAAAGGCCAGCCAGTCCTCCTGCCAGGCCGTAATCCCCTCTGATTTCTGTGGAGCCCCTTAAGGCATTAGTTTAATTCCTCGAAATTAGCAGCGTGCTCCGGGGCCGACACAAACAGGGACTTCACGTGGTGTTTTCAACAATAGTGCGCCGTGCCCGCTGGGCAGGCAGGCGGCTCCCTAATCCTCTGCCAGGTAGTAACTCTGCGCGCCGCTCCCCGTGGGGCCGGCCTCTTGTCCTTCCGACTTGTATTCCAGCCTCTTTGACATTCCACATCAGCTAAGACGGGGAGAGAGCCCCACCCCGGCGCGCAAGCTGCCTGTTTCCCTTGTTTACTGTTCCCCGCTTTGGGCTCAGAATGGGGACTTTGTTTTGCAGTCCTTGGTTGGCATCAGCTTGGAGGCCGCCCCAGGGGAGGCTTTGAGATGGGGATCTGAGGTGAGGGCTAAGGCGAGAGACCCACGGGGCTGAGGAGGGCGGCCCGAGGGTCGCCCTATTCCCTGGGACACCGTGGCCAGGAAGTTCCCTGCGGCCCAGTGGCCCATGAACGGCTGGGGATCCTTGGAGGAATTCTGCTTCCAGAACCACAATGTGCCCATGGACGACCCATGTGTCCTTAGCCCACCAGCCAGGGTCCTGGGTCCCCACGCCCACCCTCGTTTTTTGGGCCAGCATGTGCCGGTGAAACGGGCTTCCCACACACGGGGCCAGCTGGTGGTGTGACCCTGGCTCCTGGGGATGGCCACTGGTCCCCCCGCTCCTTGGCTGCTTTTCCTCGGCACCAGCAGTGCCCACCAGCAGCACCGGTCCTGCGAGGCCTGAGACTCGTTCCCAAGGCGCTGGGAGGCAGAGCCACTCTCCGGGGAAGCTCCATGCTGGCCTGTGGATGACCAGAGGGTCTCTGGTGTGCCCTGTGATGCCCCAGACACTGTGCCACCCTCAGAGCTGGCCAGGCTGGACGCAGCCACACCCAGGGTGCAGTGAGCAGAGACGGCTTTGGGGTCACCTCAGCAGCAGGTGGTGTGTGCCCTGGAGCCAGCCCTGCCTGCTCCAGTGTCCTGCTGAGGACACTGGTGGCCACACACAGTCCCCTTCCTCCCCTCCTTGTCTGCTCAGAGCATCTCCACCCGCCCTGCTCCTCAGCCCTGGCTCAGGGGCCAAACCCAGAGGCGGAGACTGGAGGCAGATAAGACCTCAGCACCATCCCCGGGCAGACGCAGGCCCCTGGCCCACCTGTCCCTTGCTGGCTATGGGGCAGCTCTCAGTGTCCGTCCTCTCACCTGTGAGTGGGTGGCTAGCCGATGCCCTCCGAGCAGGCGCCCGTGCCAGCCCACACAACGTGCCTGGTCCGGGGCTGGCTCAGGGCCGCACTGGGCCAGCAGGAGGGGTCCCGCACTTCCGGGCTCAGGTGGTGGCCACCACAGGGGCTCCTCCCTGTCCTCGGCATCAGTGTGCAGCATGGGCCCTGCTCGCCTCGGGGCGCCCGGGGCCTGTGCCCACTACGTCCTAGAGGGCACAGGCGAGGTGTCTGCCCCCTCGCTTCCTGTCACACGTCCCAGGCTCCGGACCCTACTCACCTGTTCCGCCTCGCACTCCCGCTTGCAGGTGCTCTGCGCGTCCACCCAGAGGTTGGGGTTCATGTCGTTGGGGCAGATGCCCGCGTGGGAGTAGCGGATGGGCGGCAGCGCCAGGCCTGGCGGGAGCACCCCGAGGAGCAGCAGCAGGAGCCGCAGCCCGCAGCAGGACCAGGACGGGTGGTGTCCCAGGGCCCCCATGGTCCAGACGGTCAGTGGTGGTCAGAGCCCTCCCCTAAGAGGACGCCAGGGGCTGCGACCCACGTCGCCTCCTCTTCCTCCTCCTCCCCGGGCTGGGACACCTGCCCTCCCCAGCCCGCAGGTCTCCCCCTAAGGCTAGAGCCGCTGCAGGCTGCCGAGCTGCTCCCAGAGCACCGCTGAGCAGCGCGGCCGCAGAGGAAAGAAAGGTCTCCTGGGGAAGGCGACCGGCCTCCTCAGCGTGCGGGACAGACGGGCCGCCGCGGGGGCCGAGCCCGGGTTTATATCCTGGGCGCGCCACCCGAGTGGGAGCTGGCTAACCTGACGCTGTCACCCGCGGGCCGCGGCGCCTCTGTCCCGTGCCGAGCGCGCAGACTTAGTGCAGAAGGGGGAAGCTGGAAGCAGTTTAGGCAGTGTATCTGGCACGGTGGGACACCTGCTTGTTTTTGACTCCGGGAGGCCTTTAACCCCTTCAAGGGCCAGAAAAGGCATGTGCGCTGGGGGGCTGGCTCCGGGACACGCACGCTCACTTAAAGGAGGGTTTGTTTGCCTTTCCCCTCCTCCTCGGCCGGCGCCCCCTCCTCCCGTGGCCACCTCGAAAGAACACACAATCGCTTGTTACGAGGAGGGACCTGAGCAGCCGGGCAGCGTCGCCCAGCTCCATAGTACATTTGAGAGCAAATGACGTGGAAAAACAAGTTCACGGCCATCGCGGGGCGGGCCTGGGAGTGCGGGCCGGGCCCTGTAAGCCGACTCCGACTCCGAGGCCCCGCAGGCAGGCAGGCAGCGGGTCCTCCCGCGGGTGTGTGCCTGGCCCTGCCGCTGCCTCCGCGTCCTGGCTCCCAACTTCGGGGCGTTTGCCCCATCCCTCCAGAGAACACAGCAGACCCGCTGTGCTCTCCACCGAGGGCTGCACATGTCACAGTCCTGCTCCGCCATGGAACCCTCTGGAAAGCCAGGCGGTGACAGAGCGAGCTGCCTCGCTCGTGGCCACGCGGGCCTCTGCTCAAGGAGCACACTCTTGTTTGTTTTTATTCTTTAATATGTTTTGGTAGTCCAGAGATTGGGTACCGGGAGTGGGCACCCAGCTGCCTCCCCCTGTCCCCGCACTGTTTTTCCCCTCCTCAAAACAAAGTTTCTCTCTCTCCCTCTCTCTCTCTTTCTCTCTCTCTTGAGGCAGGATCTCACTATGTAGCCCAGGCCGGCCTTGAACTCACGGCGACCCTCCTGCCTCAGCCTCTTGAGTACTGGGACTACAGGTGGGCTCCCCCAGCTCCAGCGAGGTCCCTCTGGGTGGCAGCACTGTGTCGGCCTCCTTTCCTCCTCACAGCGACTCTGCCTCCATTTTAGATTTGAGAGGAGGACGCAGAGCCGGGCTGAGCCCCCGTCCTGGGCCCCACAGCTCTGCCACCCCACCACGAATGCAGAAGGTGGGCACCAGCTCGCTGTCACTGTGGGGGGCGGGGGACGCTGCCTCCAGGAGCCGCCCCTCCTCCACTTACTGCCGGCACCGCCGAGAGCAGCCCCAAGTCTGGTTTTTATAGAATGGTCCAGACATGTTTGAAAATTGGGGGTGTGTTTTTGTGGAGGGGCTGGGAAGAGAGCCAGAAGCTGCCAGGGGCCGGAGGGCGATTCCCCCCATCCGGCAGGAAAGGGCCTCTCTCCCGGAAAGGCCCGGAGCAGCCCGAAGGCTGAGTCTGTTTGTCTTGGCCACTCGGTACCAGGACCACGGGGGTATAGAGCCCTGGAAGCAAGAGCCCCCCAGCCCCCAGCTTTTCTGGCTTTTTTTGGACACAGGGTCTTGCTATGCACCCCAGGCTGGCCTCACAGGCTTGGCGCTCTTCCTGCCTCAGCTTCCTGAGAGCCAGGATTCCAGGTGTCCAGCACCACACCGGGCTGAGACCCCTTTACAAGACCAAGGCACAAGGATTTGAAGGGCAGTGACCGAGTGCAGGGTCCAGGGAGAGCAGATGAGTGGACACCAGATAGCCCGGTGTCGGGACTTACAGAGGGAGAACCTGAGGCCTGCACTAGGCCCCAGCTCTCTGCTTCCCAGCTGGCTGGCGGGTGTCACCGTCTCCCCCGAGCCGGGCCCTTCCCGGCGTGGCTGGCGCTGGAAGCTGTCTCTCCTGCCTGTGTCGGGCGCTAATGAAGGGCGTCAGCTCCTAATCCTCTAAATTATTGGAATAAACCTCCCCGTGCGCCAGTCCCCGTAATGAAGCCAGACAGTGGGTGACGCCGGCTGCTCTGAATTCCCTGTAATTTCATAAAGCCAGTTCCAGCTGCTCGGAGCAGGGCCTCCACGCGGCCAGCGGCGGGCAGACGCAGGCAGGTGGGCAGCTCGGAGGGCACAAAGGGAAGGGACGGCGACATTTCCCAGGGGAGCCGCGTGGCCGGAGCGCAGGCTGATTTCTGGGGGGTCTGCGGAGTGAGAGGCGGGGAAGGGGGTGTGGGAAAGGCACGAGAGGGGCGTCTTTGGGACCTCACAGCTGCAGGGCCGCAGCCTGGGCGGGGCTGGGTGGCCTTGCCTTCGCCCTGTGCCCAAGGACATCTGGCACTGCCCTCTGCATGGCCACTCAGGGTGGAGGTGACAGACACGGAGGAGCCCCTCAGCCCCGCGCCAAACCCACACCCTGCAGGGTCGGTCAGGCCCTGTCTCAGGTGTGGCCAGCAGGAAATCACCGACAGTGAACCTCCGCGACCCCTGACCTCAGGCTCACCCTGAGGGCCACCAAGCAGGAGCCCGAGGCCCGGATGCCGTTTCCCATCAGCTGCCCCACCTGGAGCTCCCGCTGTACACAGCCTCACGGGCGTGCATTGCCACGCCGGTTGCCACACTTGTGTTTAAGCACCTACTCTGTGCTCCATGATGGGCAAATGGAATCCACAACGGTTTTTCCAGCATGAGGCCCCGGTATGGGACAGCAAACAAGCACGCAAAAATGATGAGAGAGCAGTAACACCGGGGTGGTGGTGCACACCTGTCATCCCAGCACTCAGGAGGCCGAGGCAGGAGGATTGCTGAGAGTTGGAGGTCAGCCTGGTGTGCATAGCACAAGCCTGTCTCAAGCAAACAGAAACAAGCAAAGAGGGGATTTAGCTCAGTGGGCATAAGCGCCTGCCTGGCAAGTGTGAGGTCGTGAGTTTGATCCCCGGTACCACAAAACAAAACCAAGCAAAGATCAAGGCAGCGAATGTCAGGTTGGAGGCCCCAGAGCCAGGGCAGAGCAGAGGCCAGGCCTGTGTGGCCGTCGCACACCTGCAGCCTGGGAGGGCTGGAGCGTGGGCTGCGGTCTGCAAGGCGGGGGGAGGAGGCGGTCCCTGTCCTCTCTGCAGAGGGCCGGGCTGCAGCGTCCGTCCCTGGCGAAGGGCCAAGGCCAAGGCCAAGGCCAAGGCCGTCCCTGCCCGTCCTCGGGCCGAGCCACAGCAGCCAGCAGGGTTGGGGGGAGCTGAGGCCCCACCTGATCCTCCCTGCTCGGGCCCCAGACCATGGGGGGGCCGGGGGGAGCACCCTGGGAGCCCCGCGGCCTTGATCTGGGCCGTGTAAACAGGACAGGGGAGCAGGGGGCCTGGGGGAGGCCTGGGGCCCAAGGAGGAAGCCGGCCGATGGGGTGGGGGTGCCCGGGGCCCTGGGGACCCTGCCAGCTTCGCCTGGATGGAGTCGGCTTCTCAAGACTTGACCCTGCGGCCCTCGGCCAAGACAAACACGGGGCCGCAGGCTGCTGGTGCCTCCTGCGTGGGGCAGCGAGGACAGCGGGGACACGAGGCCTGGCCACCCTCCAGCCCAGCCTCCCTGCCCAGCCCACCCTGAAACCCAAGCTCTGCCCTCCCTGCCTCGCGCTCCCTGTAGCCTCCCTGGGGGAGAGAGAAGAGGCTCGGCCCGGCCCGCTGCCCGTGGCCCTGAGGCTCCCAGAGGAAGACCTGCACCGTGCTGGGAGAGAGCAGGGATGGGCTCCTCCTGAGGGACGCCGTGGCCAAGCTCTGGCTTTCCCTGTTATCCCAGCACTCGGGAGGCTGAGGCAGGAGGATCGCTGAGAGTTCAAAGCCAGCCTGGGCTACATGGTGAATCCGAGGCCAGCCTGGACTGCATAGCAAGACCTTGTCTCAGAAAACAAAGGGGAGGGCTGAAGCTCCCAGCCTGGACCTCCACGAGCTTCTGCCTCAGTTTCCCCTTCACTGTTAGCATCTACATTACCTTCCCCCAAAACTCCCATGGGACAAGGTCAGCCCATCCAGGACCCGTGTGGACGCGGCCTCCACATGCCTGTGCTGAAGGCTGATTGCACTGCCCTGTTCGCTGTTGTCAGGGTGGTGGGTCAGCTGCGAGGAAACCTGCTCCTCTCTGAACTGTGAGAGCCCCACTTCCTTACCATGTCACACTCCTCGTTATCTACAAAGCCCTGGCCTTCGGGGCCCCACAAAGCTCCTCGGTCTGCATCTGCCTTCTCCTGTGGCCTCCCCACGGATGTGACGGGTCTCCAAGCTGCATGGGTGTTCCTTTTGCCCAAAAAGCTCTTCCCGCCACTATCTCCTGTATTCATTCAGTCTCAAGGACTTTTGCCAGCTTTGGGAGCTTCCTAGCCACTGTATCAGATGTGAGGTTCTTCTCATTGTTAAAAAAAAAACAGTAATGGAACACCTAACAAAGCATTTCAGATATCAAGGGGTCCACGAACAGGGAGTAGCAGGGCTGGCTCAGCAGCTCGACAGCACTAGGGCCTGCATTCCACTTCTCTGTGATCCTCTTACTCTTCTCCTCCTGGTTACAAAACGGCTGCCATCACCCCACAGGCTCACATGATAACACTGAATGCAGGGAGGAACAGAAGGTGTAATAGAAGCTATTCATGCACAACTATCCCACCTGCTCCTTACATGTCCCAGCTCTGGAACCCTTGACAGTGTCACTGGACTCTCCTTTTCCTTTTCTTTTGCTTCAGTGGGATCCAAACTGAGGCCTTGCCCAGGCTGACATCAGTCTGAACCCCTAATTCCCAGGATGGGACAAGCGAGATGTTTTGTCACCACCCTCCAGGAGAGCGTGGCAGAGAGAATCTGCAAGAGGAGCAGGCGGGAAGGGCTGAGGTGGAGGGCAGCTGGCGGCTCGGCCTCGACGCTCACAGCAAATCAGGAGGCACAGGCAGGAGGGTCACCAGGGTTCTGGAAGGACCCTTAGAGCAGGTCTAGAAGTCAGCACCTTCAGCGTTGCTCCTGTAAGGACCATATGGCCTGGGGACAGCACCATCCACAGACTCTAGACCAGCAGACCCTGGCAGACAACCATCCCTGTCTCCGCCCAGCGGCCACTTGTGGAGGGTTACCGAGCCCCCTGCCTGGGAACAGGGGGAGAGGACAGACAGGTGGCTGGGGACCTTTGAAGTCCTGCCATGGCTTTAGATCCTCGGCGTGAGTACAGGTGACAGCTGGTACCCCGAAAGGCCACCACCCCCAGGTCTGCTTCGTCCACCTGGGAGGGTGGTGCCCGGATGGTGTGGACCAGAACCTCTGCCTGCCTCAGCTTCCAGGGCAGAGTGCAGGGGCCAGGGTGGCTGAGGGGGCAGAGCCCTGGACCAGGACCCAAAGTGCAAATCAGAGCCCAGCAAAAAGGGACCAG